>JACSYO010000427.1:5000-240000 GCA_016806645.1 Ophiodon elongatus | reverse complement strand
TTATCACCAACAGTCTTGGTGTAGTTTTCCAACCAAACAAATAAAAAAAAAAAAAAATCTTGTTGTGTTTTTATGAAGACACACAGACAAATAAATAAAGTCAGTTACAAACAAAGATACCACCTTTTGGTAAATTGCTCCGGCACATAACTGTGCTTGGCATGCAGGCTGTCTGAAAGACTACAAAGGCTGCTGGGAGCTGTTTGTGTTTGCAGTTTGATAGTGAAACTGATATTCTGATAACCTCGTGCTGCCGTCTGCCCTCAGTTAGATAGCCGCTTGTCCTGTTGTTGCCTTTTAACAGCCATGAAAGGCTATCGAGGCCTGCTGTGGCATCGACGAGCGCAGACGAGCGGGGAGGGGAGGCTAATTGTCGCTCTCTCTGATGCTAATGCTCTGCTCACAAACGGACGCCAGGTGACTTAACTCAAGCTCAGATCAGATGAGTCCACGCCTGGGCGATTATCTCCGTAAACGAGTCAGACAGGAGTCAGTGATAATCATGCTGCCTTTTCATCTAGAATTAATGAGGGCTATCGATATATTTAAAGGCATATTAATGGTGAGAAATAAACATCTAAAATCCTTTCGGTTTAACACTTTCAGGCTCCACTCTGAAAAGTAGTTTTATTTTACCTCCACAAAGGATTCTAACCACAAAACCTGTGATGGATGTTTTTCAAAGAATTAGACTGGACAGAAAATAAAAAAAAAATGTTTTACATTGGAGTGACACACATGTCTGCCGCCTCCCAGATGCTATCAGGCCCTATCTGTTGATCTCAGCTGGGTCCACAAGGCTTATCTGTCACGATTCATGCAGTCCTTTCATCCCATTCATAAACTGTGTTATCAGTTGAAGTGTGAGTGGTGCTTTAGATGTATCGTTTCCATATGAATGATGTGTTTAATTTTAAAGTCGTTGTTATTCATGACACATTTATGAAGGGACATTAATCACATTTTGTGAAGATAATTGTATATTTAAGGTTAATCACAAAAGGAGCCCATATTGTGTGACTATGTGTGCCTATATATTAATCAATAAAATTGAAAAGCAATTGTTGACCTGATCTTCCTTGAGTCTACAAAACTACTTTATGGCTCCGAAAACTATTTATCTGCAGCTACAGACTTGCAACATTGAACTCGGTCATGTACTGCAGGCGGCATTGGGCCACAGAAAAGGCTTAGAGAGGAGCAGACCTGTCACTCAAGCCGCCGTAACCATAGCAGCAGTGTTAATCAGCTAGTGTTGAATCTTGTCTGTGAGATCTGTGCCTGTGTGCGTCACTGGTCTGGCCTGGCCTCCTCCTTCGGCCACTGGCTCAGGCTTCTGTTGTATTTCCCACACACACGCACACGCACACGCACACGCACACACACACACCGACACACACACACCGACACACACACAGACCAGCACAGACCTGTCTGTCAGCACCAACTAGCCCTGCGAACACAGGTGACACGTGTGAAAGCAGGGTGGGGAAAGCGTGTGCATGTCATTATGGATGGAAAAGAGCAAAGAAAAGACGACAACTTAATGAGACTTTTTTTTCATGAACCTGGATTTGGTTAAGTTCAAACACATCTTACTGATAAATTAAATCCTCACCTGCTGCAGTGCGTGGGAGAAGCATGCCTGCCTGGTTGTCATGCTCAGCTCAGCACCACGCAGCACACAACTACCTCCCGCGTCCACTGAAAGAAAAAGCCAACTTTTTTTTTTTTTACTGTGCACAATGCAGCCTTTATGTTAGGCCTCCATAATAGAGCCAGCTCCTTCACTCATGTCCTCATTGTCTTGGCCAGGATGAGAAAAGGCTGCTCTTTAGAAAAGCAAAGGCTGAGCTCACCCGTGAATCATGCCAACAGTCACGCTTGTTCTTTGTCGTCTTCTGTCAGGGAAGACGAGGCAGACATTTTCTAGGACCCCCGTTCTCCTGAAGGCAGTGACGTTAGGTGGTTTACTGAACCCTGTGGGGTGTCACGGAGAGGTTGTGACCTTTCTTTTCCTATTCCTGTGGGTGGCCCAGACAGCAGGCACCCTGTGGCAGTGATGGTGGCTGTGATGTGATTGGTTCATCTGGCAGAACTGGGACGATTGCACAGACTTCTGCGGTGATTGTGGCTTGCTGAGCATTAGTCTGGTATTACAGGGCTGCCGTGGGGGGTGGGGGTTCCTCACAGCAGGAGCTCTTGCACTTTTAGTAGCCCTCTGTTCATCACCGGCACGGCCGCTGTGTGCTCGCGGCTGCAGTGGGGAAAAGGACAGAATCCATATGAAGCATATGTGTATTGTCACCACTGCAGCATCCAGAATGCTCCTCCTCTCTCCCACCCCGCTGCCTCTTGCAGACCGAACTGCCAGGAAACCAGAGGTGGAAAATGCAATTTAACATACAGCAGGAGATGTCAGCTCGTCAGTGAGGCGAGTGTTGTGTAATGTTGGGTTTCGATGGCTGGTTTAGGGGATAAAAATGCAGACGTAGTTGTGGGGGTGGGGGAGCTGCAGAAGAAGAGGGGGTGTTGGGGTTGCTATAGGTTGTGAGATGAAGGGAGACGGAAAATCAGCATGCATGCAGTCTCCTGTCGTGCTCTGCATTTTCAACATGGAAAAAGCAGTAGGGTTGCTGTGGTAACAAATCCAGAATCACGGACCTCGGACCCCTCCACTCCTCCCCGCGTATCCCTCCCCCCTCCTGCTCCCTGGCCACCGCCCAGCAGATCTGGAGCTCAGACCTCAGACCGGCCTACTTAGGGGAGCAGGGATAAGGCTCGGAACAGGGATCATGTCCAAAGCGCCACACTCGATCCCACAGCAGGAACGTGGGCCAGCGGGTCCGGGTGCACAGTAGACGGTCCCCCCTTCTCTTTCCCTCCTCTCTACTGCTCCATTAACTTTCCGATGAACACTCAGAAAGTGATTTGTATCCACAAAGTCTGCAGGATAGTAGGTCAAATCCCGGTTATTTATGAGATGTTAATGTGCTCCCTCTTATACATTCATAAATTCAGAGGGGATTCTGCATATCACCATGGAAACTTAAGACAGATTTACTGCAAAAAAGCAGGGAATGGCCTCAATTTATCCCAATTTTGGTGCCAGATAATCCTTGGGTTTATCCCAATGATTCTAAACACAACACACTGATTTTGTTTGCCCAAGATAATATCAGGATTATGCCTATATAGTTAGGAAAAGTCCACAAAATAGCGTGAAATATCTATTTCAAGTTCCTAGATCCTGAGGTGACTTCTTCACATGTCTAATTTGTCAAACCAAAAGGTCAAAACCAAAGGATGATACAATGTACAATGATAAAAAAACAGAGAAAAGCAACAAATAATGTTTTAATAAGCTGGAACGAGCAACTATTTGGCATTTTTTATTAATTTAATGACTGAAGCAATTTACAAAATTGTTGCAGAGTGTTTCCATTCACATAAATGTTAATGCACATTTTGAAGTATCACAAAGCTGTTTGTAAACTGCAAAATTCAATGAAACTGCCTGAATTGCGTAAAAGACACTTAAATTTGCTTGCCTTTGTCGAAAAATTTAAGTTCTAAATGAGATATGGAAACATCTTTGCGGAATAAGTTCTAACGCAGCAAACATTTAACTCAATTGACTGATCAGCTGTTTCTATGTCGTCGTCGTCTTACTGGATATTCCCAGAACGTGAGGATCCTTGTCTTCGTCTCCAGCCAGCATGAAACATGGCCAATGCTAAATGACATGAAAGAACAATTATAACTTTACCAATTGAAACAAATCCAGACCTCTCACCACTTTCCATCATGGGTTCGATGCCCAAGGCGACTTATTTAGTTTTTCGGTCTGTAACCTCTAATTCTTCTACTCTATTTCCTGGCAGATTACAGCCGTTCCTAAAACGTAGCTTATGGCTCCAACATCTGACGGAGCTGCGCTGTAGCCTAGTTTATTCGCTCAAAATGTGAAAGTGAAGTGAAATGCGCCTCATTCTTTTCCATTTTAAAAAGTTCGCTCAAAATGTTCTTGACAATTGAGTGGAATCACGGTTATTGACTAATTGGCTTGCTGTGGGAAGAAAGACAGGAAACGGTCACTGCAAACTGTGACCTCTGATGAAGTTGTCTCTTTCAGGGCACCCTTCAATAGTGGTTAAAAGAAGAAAAAAAAATTCCCATCGGTATAATGAGTTCACTTATTCTATGTAGCGTTCATGTTGCAGGCTGAGCTTAATGGTGCAGCAGGAGAGTGGGTAACGCAGTGCGCTGTCAGGGAGGCGACAGACTGCTTGCCCGTGCTGGAGCTGATGTGTCATGAAGCGGACTGATGTGAACGTGTTATGACAGTCGAGTTGACGTTCTGCCTCATCTCGGATCCTGGAATAATTAGATTGATTGTTGCTTGACTGAGAGCACAGTAAGGCAGTGTGTATGAATGTGGGCAAGACACGATGATTATGTAAAATAAATATTCGGACCAGTCTGAATTGGAGAAGTAGTGGTGGAGAGTTCTCCGTCCCTTGTATGTACGAACTGGGAGATTTGCTCTATATGACAAAATTGAACTTTTATGTTGTGACAGAGATTGCCGGCCAGAATCGAACCAGGAAGCAAATACTCATCTGAAACCACTCAACAACAGGACTCCCTTGGATGCATTTTACTGTCACGTTCAGCTACCTCCCTCACTGCTATGAGAAGCTTTGAATATATATAAAGTTTCCTTGTGTAGTTTAGGTGCTCAAGATCTCCAGTTTATTATTTCGTCTTTGCACTGTCCCAGTTTGCTTTGGCCTGAAGCCCAGTTCAGATAGACGGTTGCTGCTGTGTGGAGGGAATGGGGGCAGGCTCTCTGCCTCTTAAAACTCTATGAACAAACTTTTTAAACCGGCCTCTAACTTAAAATAGGCTATGGAGCTGCTGAATCGTCTATATATTCTCAAAGTTTTAAATCAAGACGCCATGTTTCCTTCACTGCTCTGCTGCCACTGTCGTCGTGTTTCTGGACTTTTTTTTTTTCCCCACTCTGACTTGTGTCAAATCTGATTTGCCAGTTTGGGCTGATGCGTCTCTCAATCTCCACTGCAATAATCAACAACAATCTGTTAATCATTTAAGTCGGTTATCAGGCACTAACGCCAGACATTATAGTATTGTTTCAAGAAAGAGCCTCACCTTTTTAACTGATGATTCAAAGCAGCAACACTTAGACGGAAGCTTTAGTTTCAGCCGTGCCCTGAGTCACTACCATGTTCTCATTATTTTGGCTCTGGCCCGTATGAGTAAAATGTTACATCTCTAGCCAGAAATCCGGTTATGAGTGATATTTGAAAGACACAAGGCTCTCTGTAGAGAATAGCTGACAGGCGGCGAGGCCTGAAGGGCTCTACTACTACTCATGTTTTCATGTCTGGGTTTACTCATCACAGACAGACACTTGTCCGTATCTGCAGTCGTAGTGGAGTCATGATCTCTACGTTTAGGTCACAGGGAGAGGCTGCTTGTAATCTGCTCCTGCCAAACATTCCTAAATATCTTGATGTCTTGATTTTGATCTCCTTTTCCTCTCCTCACAGATTCTCCCACTGATTTACACTTACACACACACACACACACACACACACACACACACACACACACACACACACACACACATACTGTCTCTAGCTCTCACAATCAGTTACTCTCATGTACACAGTAAATGCAGCTGGAATGTGTGATGTGGACTCGATGCGGCCCAGGCTAGTCCTGCTCCATTCAGGAGCAAATCCCCCTGGTTTAGGATTTGCTTTTACAGTCCGGTAAGCCGGGGACCGTACTCCAAACTCACCCGTAAGAATCTCTCACCAACTTGTCATGTTTTCCCAGGAAGAGGAATGTAAAGTAATGTGCCTGAATGAGCTGAGTCATAATTAACGTCAGAGTGATGATTTGTCCGTGCCGTTGTTCGCCCAGTAAGATACCTGGTGATTCAACAACGTCTTTAATTTCAGTGACTCTTGATGTGGGATTGTGAAACATGGCTGCAGGCGGATGAGGTGTATTCTTTTCAATTAAAGACAGTTTACAGTACAGTTTTGTCTGTGAAATGTCAAGGCCTGCGACAACAATACCGCTCACAGATAGTGGCGTTAGAGGAGTCTTCTGTAAAAAAAAACCCCAACAACAACATAACAAGCTGTATCTTTTCATATCATTGTGTAACATGGGTTACAACCACTGCTCAAATTTGTCATCCTCAGGCCTCCCCTTCCCGAGAGCTCAATGGAGAAGATGAAGCGGTTCAAGCGGCGTCTCTCTCAGACGTTACGAGGCAGCCACACCATCGACGAGTCACTGTCTGAGCTGGCAGAGCAGATGACCATCGAGGAGAACGGCCTGAAGGACAGCGGTGAGGTTTAGGAGCAGTTTGTAAACGTTGATGCGGTACTTTATATGGCATCGAGTTGCAGAGCGGGAGGAGTCGCTGCATCCAGAAGTATTGTTCACTTCCCAGTTGAATGATTTATAGTTTTTTATCAATGCTCTTCAACATAATAACATAAGATAATGTAACAGTTGTGGGGTTATGTATGTTATGACAATTACTTTTTTCTAAATGGCAAATGGCTGCTCTAAATACTACAACAACCATGAGCCACAGCTTTGTTGTTGCTCTGCACCATTAGCGCTTTTCAGCTGGCTTCATTTATCTGTTCAGACTTTTTTTTGGCATTCATATAGGGTTTAATAATATGGCGATATATAGTATAGATGCACCGATTGCAATTTTCTTGGCTGATTCTTTTTTTTTTTTTTTTTTTTTAAGTGTGACCTTCTGATTCAGATTTTCTTTCTCTCTAAGAACCGTCATTGGCAGCATGCACAAACATTTACGTAACATTTTCTCCAAAACTGCACCAAGTTACAGGACCTTCATCCCTTAAACAAATCTCAAAATAGAAGTACTCCAGTTTAATGGACAAATGAAATCCAACTGGAAATTAATTGCAGTATTTTGCACTTTTGTGACTTTTATGTCTTCTTCACTCTGAAGGCTGAGGAACTTCCACACCGACGTCATGATTTGTGTGTGTGTGGCAGCTGCCGCCATATGCATGTTGATGTGAAATGTATATAGCTATTGCAATAAAAAAATAACATATGTACTGATGGAGGATTGTATGCTTATCATCCACAACTACAGTTTATGTAAAGACGATTATTTTGGATTATCATGGTTCTTATGGTTACATAAAGGAAGCGTTGGTGCTGCTGGAGAAAAGTGGTGAGGTGGAAAATTATATGAAAAAAGGAAAGTGTTCAGACAGGTTACATCAGTAAAGGATTTAAAAATGTTTACTGCAGTTGAATAACTTTTTTTTTTTTTTCTCGATCTCCAAGTAAATAAGAAACACGCTAGTGGGTTAACCATAACCATTGGCAACTAAGATCATCGTCGTGCCTCGGAGGTTTATTCAAACACCAGACTGACTTGTTACATTTCCATCACGTTTACGTAATGAAGTGCATGTGTGCAATGGGATTTAGTTGCTCTATTTTAATGGACTACATTTACATAGCACTTTTATCCAAAGCCAAATCCAATTATTATCCAACACTCATCAGAATCTGAAAGCCGACTGAGTTAAACTGCTGAATATGTTATCAGGTTTCTGCAAAGTCTAATCTACGCATCAGTTGCAGTTAGTGATACTCTGACAGAATATTTAGCTTGATGATTGGATATTTCTTACTGTAAAGCCACTTGGGAAACGTGGTTTACTTTTTTCCTTAACGGGATAGTTTTTTTTTTTTTTTCTGAAGATGGGTTGTATGAGGTATTTAACTGTATAACCTCTAGTAGATTGGAGGTCTGCACGCCCCAGTTATGAGAAACACACGGGAGTATCGACACAGAAGTAAAGCAATGTACCGCTGTGGACGGGGGCCGCAGCAAAACATATTTTAGCCACCTAAAAATAATCTATCAGTTTAAGCGTATGCTATATCTAGAATATTTCCCTTTTCCCTTTCCGACGGGGAACTGAAGCCGTTATCTACTCTCTCTTCAAAACCACCAGACTACTGATTAAAAACAGTAATTTTACCCCGCTGCCTCGATTGGTTACTGTGTTTGTGTTGTTGTGTGACTTTTGGGAGTCCGATCTCACCCTTTTAAAAACACCACGGACTACGGATAAGTACCTCATACTACCCCCCACAATCCAAACTATATCTTGAAGCTTTCACGTATGTCGAAGCCTTGGAAATCGTCTTAACTGCCACTCCCTTAACATTGATTATATACAGAAATAATGTGATATTTACAGCAATAACTCTGACGTGACTCTTTATTTATGTTACTGTAGACGCACTCTGTTCCACAGTCGTAGATACTGTAGGTCGTCACATCGTTCATCTGGATGCTACTGAAGGTTGTGGCCTCAAAGGCGTCATAATAAAAGCATCGTGGCACAGCAGCTTATCTCTGCTGATATTCACAAAATCTGCAGGGAGCGAGGGAGGGAGCATGACTCGGTGTGCTACCACATCGTTGCCATGGTGCTCAGGATCTGGAAACATTCTAGAGTTCCCATGACATTGCCACGGCAACTTGGATGACTTGGTGAAACCAGCCAGGCATCTTGATTTTTTCCCCCCCTTTTTCTTCAATCTTTCAGCTCTTCTTCCTCTCTTTTGGCCACCCAGAGGTCCTTCCCACCCCCAAGCCTCTTTCAGTCCTGTCCTCAGTTTTCCTCTGTTGTCTTTTGTCCAATTGGGAAGTTTTTTTTTTTCTTCTCCCCTTCTTCAATTAATCAGATCGTCCAAGTTCGCCACCCCTTCCTCTCCCCCCCTCACCACCTCCCTCTGAGAACTAACTGGGCTTTGCAAAGAGCTTTTTGTATAGTGATTAACACCAGGTTTGGCCAGAGTGTTCTGTGCTTAGTGAGTGGGGACACAGAACCAGGTTGTGTGTGTGTGTGTGTGTGTGTGTGTGTGTGTGTGTGTGTGTGTGTGTGTGGGGGGGGGATTTTAGCAGCCTGTGTAACAGTAAGTAGGGTAGAGAGGAGACAGAATGGAGTAGCCAGATGAGATGTGATCTGAACTCTGTGATTGGGGAAAGCGTTCTGGGCCTGATCTGATTATGTAACACTTATAACTCAGGCCAGCATCAGCAGCTGCAGAGAGATAAGAGAGAGGTGGCAGAAGGGCCTGGATGTTACATGGTTTTTTTTTTTCTGTTTTCATAGGAAATCTAGGAAATGCCTCATTGGTGTAGAAGGGAAAATAATATTGTTGACATGGCTTGTAATATAGGACACACCAAATGTTCCATAGTTTTGAAATCTGTACTTACAAAACTGTTACGTGGTGAAATCTGTTTCTTTTAGCCTCACAAGACCCGCAAGCCCACAGTGCTCTGAACCTTGTAAGCTTAATTTTGTCAATGAGATTTAAGTCTAAAAATGTGCTGAGAATTGATTGACCCTGGAAACTAGAAGCCAGACAAATTGGCGAGGGGGGAGGGTGGGAGGGGGGGGGGTGACGACGTGAATTGCTTCCCCCAAACCTCTCAAATCTTGTTCAGTATTTATTATTAGGCATTGCTGATATAAAATGAGTCATGACTCTGCAACTACATATCTCATTTCCTTCCTTGGATTTTATTATGTTCAAGATAAATTTGACAGAACAATCTCCTTGTTTTTCCAGCTTGAAAATCAGAGCCAATGGTTGTTGACAGCCCAGTCAGGGGTGCATTTATCTAATCGGGTCTGGGAAGGGTTGCTGTGATGTCTCAGTGAAGTGGAGTACATTCACTCATCTGTTATACAGCCCAAAACAAATGCACATTGAGGCCAGCAAGAATACTGTGACTAAAACAAACCTTAGTGTTGGCCATGTAATTCTAACTCTCAATGAAAAACATAAAAAAAAAAATCACATTATTTTATTATGACCTTCGACCTTCAACACTTACAACGTACCTATATGAGGTTAAATTTGTCCGTTAATAAAAATGATCATCTTAAGGACTACTCTTCACTGCACACTAACTCTAAACACTCCGCCTCTGTTTGCATGTTTGAATGGAGGGTTCATCATATTAAGGGCCATTCCAAACCAGACAGTGACGAGTAAACACAAACTGTACGACCTTATAATCATCATGCAGATAAAACGTCACCTAACAACTTTATCTCGGACCTTGTTTACAGAGGTGTGTGTGTGTGTGTGTGTGTGTGTGTGTGTGTGTGTGTGTGTGTGTGTGTGTGTGTGTGTGTGTGTGTGTGTGTGTGTGTGTGTGTGTGTCAGACTTGTATACGCAGTAAAGGTGGCCTGTGGCGCCTTTTAAGAGTTCGAGGTAAAGTCTTTCCCAGAGCAAGAGTGTGTGTCATAACAATCCTTCCTCTGTGTTGCTCTTTAACTGTTATGTTTCGTCCTAATTTTCACTGCACTTGTTGCACAAGTGCTACAGTCTCCCTCTGTCTGAGGTCTGTCGGCCTGCGAAACGGCTTCTCTGGGGCTCCACATTCTCCCCACTTCCACAGTTGGTGTTTTAGTTATTCCTTCTCTCTACATTATAAATCTTTCACCTCTTGTCAGCTCCATTCTTGCGTTGAGACAAATGCTCCTCTGTAAGACAGTTATAGACCCTCCAGCCAAAATACACTGCTGCTGACACTACAAGACGTTTTGTTTACGTACTAGTAAACTAGTAGAGTTTCTCCATCTCCTTTCTGCTCCAGTTCGGTTAACTATGAAGTAACCCTGGTTTCAAGGTGATATTCTGGAAAAATCAAAGCACATTAAACTGCACCAAATCCCATTGGTTGGTCCAAGGTTGTTTTTTTGTATCGCCAGGACGAGTACTGCATTTAAGCTGCAGTGTGTATTTTTGGGATGTTTTCAGGTGTGCTAAAACTGTGACAATATCACAAATTGTCATGCATATGTAACACATTGCAGTACCCTAAACTGTTAATATACAGTACTCGATCTACTTTGTAATCGAATGTCTATCTATTGTAACAATGATTCTTTTTCTTTCATCAGTCCTTTGCTTTTATTAATCACAGTTTCTCTTTGTTTCTCTTTTTTTCATGGATGTTGGCGGTTATTTTTTCTCAAACAGCCTGTTTCAGTTTCGCATTTGTTTCTGTTTTTAGACCTGTGAAAAAGATGATTCATTATTCTTATTCAAGTTTAGTTGTTGAAACATGCTTTATGTGGAATAGTATTTATTCAGCATGCATTTGACTATCTTACTTAGTCACAGCAGTTAACTGATATTACATGCACATCTAATCATCAGTAGATTACGAGTTGAAACCTCTTATGTAACTCTGATTATTTTAATGCTGTCTGGTGTTATGCTATGTCACCAGTAATGTACAGTTGGTGCATCAGAAAGCTTTTAACCCGAAATCGTCCCCACCTTCTAATTATCATTGAAAAATTAATAAACTTTCAGACTAGATCTTGATTAATGCTTTCTGAGATTTCGCATTTGTGAATGTTTGGGAAATGGAACCATGTAATTCACTCTCAGACGAAAACATTTTTAAAAGGTTTTTATAGGATTCAGTGTTTATGCTCCCAGTTGCATTGATTCAGTCACAGGCAGGATCAGATTCTTGCTCAGACAAGTTTTCCCCCATATAATTAAACAATATATTATTTCTTCTTCTTCTGCAGAGCCGATAGTGAAGAATGGTCGTCCTCCGTCGGCCCACAGTGTCCACTCCTTCCTCCACCAATACACGGGCTCGTTTAAAAAGCCGCCGCTGCGACGGCCCCAGAGCGTCATCGGAGGAGGCCTGGGCTCTCTCATGGTCATGCCTCGCAACGGCAGTCGCCTCGGTGAGACACACACACACACACACACACACACACACACACACACACACACACACACACACACATACGTACGTATCACATCCACCACATCCACACCTACACAAACAGGCTGTGATCACATTTAACGTTTCCTTTTTTTGTGACTTTTTATTTTGTCAAGAAGTAGAATCTGTTTAGAAGTTGCTAGTATTCTGTTTTTCATTTAAATTTGGATGAAAGCTGCTTTAATAAAAGTCCACATGTAGAATATCCAGAATGTAGAATAAATGGGAAATCCTTGTATTTCCCATTTATTTCTACAGTCAGCTGAGCCTTCACACACACAGAGATATATTATGTGCTCAAACAAACCACAGCTTGAGGCATATGCTGCAGACGCACACACATAAATATCAGTACAATCGCTCCAGTGTTACATTCAGTCTCACAATAAGCCATTTGTTAAAAAAAAATGAGCTTAAAAATAATGACTTTGGACACTTCCAGCAAACCAACAGCTTGGATTCCTAACCCAGATACAATATTTATAATATTCACAACACTCCCTAATATACACATGAAGCCTGGAGGAAATGGCAATGTGCTTTATATCAATGAAACCGGAGTTTGTTTAGGCAAGGGAAGATTAGAGTGATCATGATGTATGGGTTTGTCTTGTAAGGTCCCGTGGCAAAGAAATAAATGAAATCTATCAGTCAGACTTATTAAACCTAATATACTTCTCGTGTATTTCTTCGCATATACACATCTGACACAGCCAGAAGATTTATAAGAACAGAGGGGCTCATAAAAGTGTCAAGAGAGGGTTTTTCCTTCCTGTTCAAGTCATCAGCCGGCGTTGAGCCCTGATCTGTTTCCACAGACCTGCTTCATCTGTCAAACTAAACCTCTTATCTTATTTTCCTGTCTTTCTCTACTCCAGATATCGTCCATGAGAACCTGAAGATGGGGTCGGACGGGGAGAGTGACCAGGCGTCTGGGACTTCCTCAGATGAGGTGCAGTCGCCATCGGGTGTTTGTCTGCGCAACAGAGGGAACAGACGCATCTCTGCCGAGGTGGGGGTTGTTTCTTTCAGATTTATATTCATCTTTGCATAGCCTTTCTACCTTTTTTTTATTTTTATTTTATTTTAAATGGTGAATATGTTGTGGGCGACATGAGTCACTGCAACCTACACTACAGCATTTATTTGTCAGCCTCCGCATTGTTGTTGTAGGTATGTTTTGATTAATTAACTGAGAAGTAAAGACATCTGAGCGTTTGATTGTGGATTCATGATGAATGAAGAGTTGATATTTAATGATGTGTGCATCACTGCACCGTGCTGTAAATCGGAGGAAAGTATCGTAGGCGAATTCACGCAGTGTGTCATGAACACGCCGAAGTCCTCAGCTGCCCACAAAATCTCAGCAGGGGACACACACACATATGCACATAGTGACTATGCTATGACTAGTATGCGACTATGACTAGTATGCAATGATGGCATACTCTACTGCTGAACTGAACATACTTTCAAAATCTGTTTTTAAAAAGGTTCCACGGCTGCTGCTATCACCCAATCCCCTTTCACTTTCACCCTCTCTCTTTATATACACACACACACACACTCAGTAAAGGACAGGCTGATTATGACATTCCTCTGTTGGTTACATTATGGAAAGACTTCTCGCTGTGATTATTATTGTTATATTTTTTTTTTTTGTTGTCGGAGGGATTTAATTTGACCACAAGCATCTCTCGAATCCAGGGAGGTGATTTTTGCACGTATTAAATAAAGTGCAGCATTGTTATTATCCCTAATTCATAAAGTTCCAACATTTGAGAACAAAAGCCACCACTGTAGAGCTACAGTTGTCATGGCTTACTCCATGCGAAGCAGAGTTTTATTCAGCAGAGCATATGCAAAGACGTGCACACAAATGTAGAACAAGATCAAGAGTGAAAGCTATAATCCAACCGGCTCGTAGGGACACGAGGCAATGTGACGTAAGAAGAGACATCCTGGTGCTTTAGGTAACAGATAAAGTGTCCGCATTGGGGTTTTCCTGAATTTAGCAGATTTCTAACTTTGACTTGCAACATGTTATTGGTGTCATGTTGTGCATTTGATTCTCTTCAAATACTAGTGTACTAGTGTTTGATGCTTCTTTTATTTGTTCAGCGTTCAACATAGTTAATAAATACATTTTGACATGGTGTTTGTATTATATTGAGGACTTTAAACAATATCAGAAACTCCATCTCTCCCTTCAATTCACCTTAATAGCTGCTGATAGGATGTGAGGATGTACAACTTACCGTCCAGGTTCATAGTGGAAGTGAACAAGGAAATTACTTCTCGCCCTCCGCATTTCTATTTACATTTTCATTAAGTTTAATATTCTCAAACTGAGCACACCGAGGATTTGTCTGGGAAATATACTTGTAATCATTTGTGATTTTGACAGTTTTGTTTCCTGTCTTTTCCATTTTCATCATGGCTGCTTGAGCCTCGTATAATCGCCATTCATTCATCATCTACATCTTCTATGTAGGTGAAGATGGAGGTCTAAAATGTCCAGAGACTGAAAAGATCTGGTTTTGGCTTTGTATTAACACACACACACATGCCGTTAAATTAAATGTAGTTTAAAACTCTTAAAACATGACACCTGACAAAGTAAAGACGTTTCCAACAAAGTTTCCATAAAATAACTCCAACTAATTAAATGTAAGAAACATTTTTACAACAACTTGCATTCAACAAAAAGAGCCGCCATGTACTTCTTTTCCTCATTTACTGTGTCTGTATTTCGCCGTGTGGTTGGTGTCGACATCTTGCCAGTGAACCAGAAGTTGCACAGCACCTGGTGTGCGATCATCACGTCTTGTGATTGAAGAACACACATTTCCCTCTCTCCGACAGTGGTTATTGGTTGGTTTGATTGCAATATGGGGATTTACGAGAAGATACAAGTAGCTACACAGACAAACCCAACATGCAAGACTGTAAGTAAAGAAAAAACATGAACATGTAGTTAAGCAGCTTACTCCATTTGGGGCTACCCACATACCCACACACACACACACATAGAGATATGACACACCATCTCTCGCTGTGTATCGACGGTGTGTGCAAGCAGCACAGCCCACACATCCTGTGACTGTTTCACAACCCGAAGAGGTTTATTTGGACGGAAGCAAGAACACAAGCAAACAGTTTTATACTTTCTCGCAGCCCAACAAACACTCTAATACTGTGTATTATTTTTGCTGGTTTGAGCAGCGTGATTGTTGTTGATGAAGTGATCCAACGGTGAAATCACTGTGTGGCCTCCTTCTTTGCCTTTGTGCTGACGTGACACTCGGAGGAGGGACGGAAGTAGAAGTAGAAGAAGAAGAATAGGAGGAGGAGGAGGAGGAGGAGGAAGAGGAAGAGGAAGAGTGAGGAAATCCCTCCGTCTGTGGTCAGGTAGAGGATTGTCCGTCTCTCACTGGACGCAATGCTGTTTTGGGATTACATCACAAGGATTAATTTAATACGCTCCAGATGGGCCCCTGTTGCAACAGATTAGGACGGGTTGATTGGACAACTGGAGGAGAGGGGGGTAACGGTGCAAAGGTCAGGTGATGGATGGCATCGTTTGCTCTGGGGACCAACCAGCAATACTGACCCAGCACACAGGAACCAGACAAACAAAACTGGAAATAATGTTATTCAAAAATACGGATACAGCAAAGCATATTTATGACTTTATCTGTAGATTTATTAAAACAGAGTATAGTATATGCTGCTTTTAATTGAACACTATATAGATCTGGTAAGAAGCACACACACCTTTCTGAAATTGTTTGTTTGTACATGGACCATGACAAAATAAATAAATATTTTCATGAAAGAAAAAAAAAAAAAAAAAAGCTAGAGTAACAATTCTGATAAACACACATATTAACACATTTATTAACTTCTTATAAAACCGTACACATCTGAATCCGTCAGCTGTAGTCAACAACAAAATCTAAAAGCTGAGTCACTGTTTTGGTTTGACTGCGAGGCTGACGGGCCGGTTCACTCGTTCACAAGTCAACTTCAGTTATAGATTCATCAATGAGCTTGTTGTTGAAATGTGGAAAGTTCAAGTTCCATGTTGTTAAATGTTGACGAGGGTGGAGGGGGGTGGTGTTACTAAGTGTCCAGTGTTACCTCAGAGGGAGTGAAAGATTTAAAACAGCTAGAGAGAGAAAGAGAGAGGCCGGATTAACAGTAATCTAACAAATAGAGGAAATGCATGATGGGAAGAGTCCAGACGCTGCATTGTGAGTGTGCTTGATTTTATATAACAAGTCGATAGGATCATGCTTTAGTACTTTGTTGCTCTGGGAAAGACTTTACCTCGAACTCTTAAAAGGCTCCACAGGCCGCCTTTACTGCGTATACAAGTCTGCCACACACACACACACACACACACACACACACACACACACACACACACACACACACACACACACACACACACACACACACACACACACACACACACACACACACACACACACCCCTCTCTGTTGACCGATGAGGCCTAAAACTGTCTGCTTCTTACATATTCTACTTGTTTTCACCTTTTTGTTGTCAATTGCTGGTATTTATTCAGAGCTTACACTGTTTACTGAGGGCTTACTCTGGTTTTTTTCATGGTCTTACATCATGTTGACACAGTTTTAAAATTAGGTTCTCTGTTGTTTATATCCTTGTGTGTGCAGGATCTGAACAAACGTCTGTCCCTGCCGGCTGACATCCGGATACCTGATGGTTGCCTGGAGAAGCTGCAGCTGAGCAGCCCGCCCTTCGACCAGCCGCTGAGCCGACGCTCCCGCAGAGCATCACTGGTGAGAGAGAGAGAGAAATGAGATGTGTTAAAAGGGCTAGAGAGAGAGCGAGAGATTGGAGGGCAAGAAAGAAAAGACAATGTGGTCTTAAGAAAAAGAAGGACAACTAGAAATTGTCTGAGTAGTCAGATGGATAATGAACCAACCCCTAAATTGCTCCCAAATGCTGTGCCAACGATGTGTGAATGTGAATTAGTTTAGAGTCCTTTTGGGATTTAATTTTTCGGAAGACAAATACAAGAATTCAGTTTGTAAACAAATATAGGCAAAAAAAGGGATCTAGTTGTAGCCCAAACTGTAAACATTTTTAATAGTGCCCTGATTAGCTATGAGCAGTTTCAGTTTGCATTGTAGCCATGGTTGTACAGACAACAATCACTGAATTATTTTGAAGAAGAAATATGAAGATTCTCAGGCAAATTCTGTCATCTGTCATCTGTTCTCTCTTTATCTTTTTCTATGATTTCTAAGTGGATTTAATTCACTGCATCTCAAAGATGTATGTCATGTCTGTGTGTTCAGATTTGACCGAGTCATGACACATGACAGAAATTTAAGCAGTCAGTATTCATCACAGTCCTGCTCATTGCTCAACATCGCCCGCAATGATATAATACACCAAAAGACTTTTGACACATTTATATATATATATATATTCTCACTTCATGGCTTATAATCACCCTTACCCTTGTGTTATCTAACATTTTGCACATGCAGGTAGCTCAAAACCATAACTGTCAGATAAAGGGAGGGAAATAGAAACTAAAATAATTCCCTGCTAAATTCTGTATTTAAAAAAGAAACTCAAGTGCTGATACCTCCGAACTGCTTATGTAAATGTTACAGTACTTGCTGCCCACGTCTGATTTGAGAATAAGCAGTGGAGTAGAATCGGGCAGAGGAAACAGAAAGGCCATCAAGGAGGGGCTGCAGAACGTAAAGATAGCTGTGAGAGTTATGTTTTATTTCAAGGCAGCTAGAAACAGAAGTGAGAGTGAGAGCTCACACTTTGCCCCATCTAATCTCATCCTCTCAGACTCGTGTTTTAATTTTCCACCCCAGCATTCACTTTGTCAGCCACCTCAATAATTGGCTTGTTGGGTTTACTTTGAATATGCATCTGTCAAAAGCAGAACAGTGGAAAAGTATGAACACGGAGCCTCACCCAGTCCGCTGTATTTGCATCCACGCTGCCCTGCAGAGTTGGTTATAAATGGTGTTTCTCAATATGTATGAGTATTGCACCTTAGTTGTTTTTTTTTTTTAAGTTTGCATTTTTACTTTTCCAAATTGTATTCTAAAGCCCATTGGGGATGCACCTAATGATTATTTACATTATCAATGAATCTGCTGATTATTTTCTTGATTAATAGGGTAATTGTTTTATCTGTAAAATGTCAGAAAATAGGGAACATTTCCCACAACCTAAGATGATGTATATAGAGAGCTTGTTTTATTTGAGTGACGCTACAAAACAAACGTATTCATTATACATGACACAAAAAAAGCATCAAATCAAACGTTGAAGTTGCTGGAACCAGCGAAATGTTTCCATTCATACTTTAAAAAATGAGCAAAAATAAATAAATGAACAAAAGCCAGTACATTTTCTGTTTATTGACTTATTTATTCATTGAGTAATTGTTGGTGGTCCAAGGCACTTTAGAGTTTTCCATTGTGTATTAAACATGCCTTTTAAATAAAGTCCCTTCCCTATTAACAAACGCATTGTAAAAGCCAACAGTCAGTTGTCACAAGAGATTAGCTATGATGGCGCAGGCTGTGTGTGACCTCCTTACATCCCCCTCTGTTGCTGCGAGGCCGTCATAAGGATTTGCAGTAGTGTCTGTAAGCTTGTCAGCGCAAATAAAGACGCTACCCTCATTAATGCTGTTTGTCCTTTTCTCTTCTCCAGTCAGAAATTGGATTTGGGAAGCTGGAGACCTACATCAAACTGGACAAACTGGGGGAGGTACGTCAGTGTTTACCTTGACTTCTTCACAGGTGCTGATGTTCTCAAAGAGAGAGAACACATAATGACACAGTTTTAGAACATACCTTTAACCCCCGACAGTCGGTCTCACCGCTTTCCTCGTCCTCCTGTCCTCCAGGGCACTTACGCCACCGTCTTCAAGGGGAGAAGTAAGCTGACGGACAACCTTGTGGCGCTGAAGGAGATCAGGCTGGAGCACGAGGAGGGGGCTCCATGCACAGCCATCAGAGAAGGTATTAAAGGTTCAGCGTTGCACCAGAAACCTCATACACTACCCACTGTTGCCTCCCAGTTAGTCCAGTTTTAAAATGATAATTTGCCAGGAATAGATCACTCTTCGTCCTAAGAATCCTGGGATTTCTCTCTAAAAGAAGTTTGATTTTAAAAACAGAACCCAAGATAATTAATCATTAATCTTTGGTTTCATGGTTTTATATTCATTCGATTTTGTGGTGGTAGAACTCTTAAACTCTTAAAAGTCTTTTAACGTGATAATAAATGGAACCCCAATCATACAGAATAATTTCATCCACTGTTTGAAGGATATTCTCGTAACAGTTTGGTTCTACGTGCTTGTTTGACCATGTTAGTCGTGCTGGTCTGAAGTTATGGCTGCATGCAATGACGGGGAAGAAAAACATATCGCATGCAGCCAATTTGTCTTTCTGTTTTTGTAGATTGATGGAACATTGTTCTTTCAGAGGTCGTAACTTTAGGAGGATCATCTGAACTTGATGCTCCACCTGTCAAATGCAAAATTGCATGAAAAGTAATTGAAAAGTTGATCCAATTTACTGCCTGAACTACTTTTGAAGTTTGTACTATTCTCTACGTGTCTAGTTAACATGGGAGCGCTAATGAGGTTTTAACAAGGCGTCTTGGTTTCAACACACAAACAACAAATCTCCCAAATTCGTAGACTTTGGCAAGAATTCAACCCGTCACTAGTTCTGTTTGGTGCAATTAAGTCAACACGTCAAACACATGAAATAAAGTTTTGAACTTCACCGAAGTGCCTGAAACTACTGGTTGCCCTCCCGGAGAAATGCATTGTGGTTACTTTGGAGTGAGAATGTCAGACCGACTACTGGAAAGAGGTTACGTAAGGAGAGTTATGTTTGTGCCTTGTCTGTCCTTGTGTTTTGTTTTTCTTTGTAAATGGTATTTTATCGGTTTGTATTGTGAATTTGTTGATTATTTAAATCTGAGACTTTCTTTATAAGCCTGAGACATTTGTGTATGACGAGGCTTTGTGAATGGACCTCTCATGGCTTACAGATAGTAAATCCATCCAGTCGTTACAGCCGCGTTCCCTTTCTTTTCCTCTAGTGTCGTTACTGAAGGACCTGAAACACGCCAACATTGTGACGCTGCACGATATCATCCACACCGAAAAGTCGCTCACACTGGTCTTCGAGTACCTGGTGAGATAAACAAAAACCTTGACCCTCACACTTTGACTCACGGCTTTATTCTCTGCACGGATGCTAAAATGAATACATTTCACATCATTATTATTCATGACCCTCTGCGGAGTTGAGGACGATAATACAGGAGCACAACTGTTGAAGTGCCTGTAGCTTTTTCACCCCTTTTTTTTTTAATGCCCCCCTCTCTCGTCTAGGACAAAGACCTCAAGCAGTACATGGACGACTGCGGGAACATCCTGAGCATGCAGAATGTCAAGGTGAGCCTCCGCAGGCACCCTGCTGGGCCGGCCAACTTCACCAACTGCCATGACTTTGTGGTTGCTGCTTGTGTCAACACAGGAAAACACTATTAGTGTGCCCCCTGGTGGTGGAAAGGAGGCAGTGGCGGGAAAGTGAAATTTGTTTCCTGAACCCCTTCTTTTCCACAAAAATCTATGTTGTTTGTGTGCATTTTGTGGACATTTGGTTAAATGTCTTTTCAAATAAGAAAAATATTTAAAACTTCATATTGAAACTCAACTTTGGCTTTTTGGAAGGAGAACGTAAATGTTTATATCAGTCCAGAATATGAATGAATTTGATTTTATTTTTCTAAATCTATAATACAAAAGGGGATTGGATAAATTAAATGTAATGGAGCAACAGCATTTATCCAGCACCACTATTTGAAAAATATTTTACCGATAGTTGCTGATCTGAAATATGTCTTTCCCTAGATTTTTCTGTACCAGATCCTGCGAGGATTGGCGTACTGTCACAAACGGAAAGTTCTCCACAGAGACCTGAAGCCCCAGAATCTGCTCATCAACGAACGAGGAGAACTCAAACTTGCAGACTTTGGTAAAAACTACAAACACTATTTGCTTCAATTATTAATCTTTGCGAGATTAAGATTCTTATGTGTCATTTGGATGAAACGGGACTCCTGTTTTTACAGTTCTCAAGCTGAAGCCAACATATTTCATCTATATTTAAAAATGGATGCATATTTGGCATTTTGGAATTAAACCCGTCATTTGAAGTTTCTACTAAATGTGCCCATTTGATCTGTTTTCATATCTCATGTTTCTGCTCCACAGGCCTGGCGAGGGCCAAATCAGTGCCCACTAAAACATACTCTAACGAGGTGGTCACACTCTGGTATCGGCCTCCCGATGTGCTGCTGGGCTCCTCCGAGTACTCCACTCAGATAGACATGTGGTGAGTGGGCCTCACTCAACAGGCATGATTACAACCGTTAGAAAGTACTGATTAGACTCCTGGCTTCCATCTCTTTATGTTCTTATGACTGAAAGCAGTGAAGGTAAAAGACAGAAATTTCAGTTGGGGCGCGTCAATGATCGGGGGGATAAGCACAGATGGTTGGAGCGTCTTTCATTTAGTCGATGCTTTAATGTTGAGCAACATATGAAGTGCAGCAGTAGACGGGTGTCCTCATCTACAGTTCAGAGACTTTGATGTGGAACACGGTCGTCAATGGTCTAGTTGATATTTAATTTTATTATAGTGGAAGTATTAGGCTTCATGGGAAACCCCCTTGCCCCGCTGCTGGCTTAAATGCCTCTTCCTTTGAGTTTTCTGCCTCAGCGCCAGCAAAATGTTTTCAGGTTGTCGTTCTGTCCCATTCTCTTAAACGTGATGTTCCAGGAACGCCTGGAGGGAATTTCTACAAAAGAAATTTGGCACAAACGTCCACTTGAAATAAGGAACATCTCTCTTTTATAGTATGTCAATAAAAACGTAGTAAAAATATTCTTAACATAGTTTTCCTACTATACTACACCATTTTTATGACATGCTCTAGTCTCTCTTTCATGACATACTTTACTAGAACATTTTTTATTATATTCTTTCTGACATTTTTTAATAACCTAATATACTGACATATTTCTGTCTTTTTAAATACTAAAAAAGACAGAAGACAGAAGACTAAAGACATACTATGACATTTTCATTGCGTATTTTACTATATCAGGAAGTATCTCTTTAAGTATCTCTTTATCTCAACGCCACAATTGGCGCAAATGTCCTCTTGGACTCAAAGATGAACTATTTAGAATTTGGAGGTCAAAGGTCACTGTGACCTCACAAAATACACTTCTGGGCTCCAGAATGCATATGTTAATTATGACAGTTTAACACAAATGTCTAGTTGGATAAAATTATATAGTAATGTTATTTTAGACAGCCATGGATTTAAACTGCAACTCGACGAAGGCATTCACCTGCAGGGGGGTGATTCTAGTTCCTTTATTGGACAGATTGAAACCAGCCATTCAGGGAGATTGATCAAAAGATTTTAGTGGTAGTATAAATACAGATGACTTGTCAATTTGAATCTTTGTTTCAGCCTCAGTCAGACATCTAACTATGTGTGACTTAATCCCTCCTGTCCGTGTCTTCCTGTCAGGGGTGTGGGCTGCATATTCTATGAGATGGCTGCCGGCAGGCCTCTGTTCCCAGGCTCCACAGTGGAGGACGAGCTGCATCTCATCTTCAGGCTGCTAGGTCAGTGCTGCCCCCTGCTGACAGGGGCTCCCCTCAAACTTTTAGTATGAGCCTTTAATCGCATAAACCCTGGCATGTCGCCCCTGTGGCAGCGTTAAAAGTCCCTCCAGCTGCCATGGACACGCCTGACTAATAAGGTCGATTGAATGTCCCTCCACAGGCACTCCCACAGAAGACAGCTGGCCTGGAATATCCTCCATGGACGAGTTCAAGTCCTACAAGTTCCCCAAGTACAAGATTCAGCCGCTCATAAACCACGCGCCGAGGTAAGACTGGGACCCTTGTTATAGCCTGAACGTCTGCTTTTGGATTGTCTTTTTATATTACATCAGATGTAGTGCGCTGCAGCTTATCAAACGTCACGTGGAGTTATTCCAGATGTTTAGATAGCAATTCTACACCTTTCCAATTTCTTAACACTGCCCCCCTCACCTTTCTCGTTAGCCCTCTAATCACTGGAGATGGAAATGAGCACATTTTTCTAGTCCAACCCAGGTATGAGAGAAGTTACCGTGTATGGTTGTTGTTTTTTTTTTAGATTTGAGAGAGTTAGACGTTAGTATCATTGGTTTGTTTAGTTAGAAGTGTGTGCTCTGTCACTTCCTGTCAGGAAATCCTGTGGAATAGTTGACTGTTTCCTTCCTTAGACTCGCCAGCGTTTGTGAGTCACCCCACCTCTGCTGACCTCTCTCGCTCTCTCCCACCCTACCTCCCCCCACCCTCCCCCCTTCACCTCCTGTAGGTTGGACACTGATGGCATCGACCTGCTGCTGGCATTCCTAAAAGTGAGTCTCACTTTATCTGCCAGGCATAACTGGGATGTTGAAAGCAGTGCGACACATCTTGCAGCTATGTTATGACTGCATTTTTTAGAGAGAAGTGTCACAATCACACGTTTGCCGACTACCATTTTTTGTCGTTCTTTAATGACTAAGTTTCTTTTTTTTTCTGCCCCTGAATTTCAGTACGAGTCGAAAAAGAGGATATCTGCTGATGAAGCAATGAGACAGCCGTACTTCAGGAGCCTGGGGCCACGTGTGCACACACTGCCAGAGAGTGAGTAATGAAATGGCGATGCAGTAATGCAGACTTGGCAGGCTCTGCTAGGTACAAGTTGAAGGATATTGCAGTGCGCAGTGAGGATCAGTTACAGCCTCATAACAAAGACACTATTCTCCGGGCAAGATGAGATTTCTGTTGCACTGACTTGACTCTGTCTGGTAGGCATATCCATATTCACACTGAAGGAGGTCCAGTTGCAGAGAGATCCCGGCTACCGGAACTCATCGTACCCCGAGTCAGGTGAGAGATGATGCAAGTATAAATACTTTGATTTTTGGTCACATACTCTACTGTGACCTTTTAATGACATACTATGCTGATGTTTTTTTTGTGACATACTATCATTTTATGGATTTGTAATGACTATACTGTGACTTTGACAGGTTTTTTTTCATGATGTACTGAACTATGACATTTTTATTACATACCAAACGTTGACTTTTTCATTACATATTTAATGACATACTTCACTATTACGTTCTTTGTAACAATTGTATGACATACCATACAATGACGTTTTTAATGACATACCATAGTTGGAATTTTTTATGACATTTTTATGGAATTTTAATGACTTTAAAAAACAATGCCCACGGAGTCTGGCTTTGACATCCTCTGCTGTAAACTATATAAAAACAAAATTAATGCCTTCTCTTTTTCTCCCCTCAGGCAATGGAAAGAGCAGAAGACAAAGCATGCTGTTTTAGATTCTCTGGACTGTATTTTTTTTATTTGAGAAGAGTCTCCTAGCTGTACAGTCTCGCCGATGGCTCAGTAACCAGGAATGGATGTTGGCGTGGAGCATCATCATCATCATCATCGTCATCATCATCATCATCATCACTCCCCCAAGCTATTTGGGAAACTCGTCCACAGTGCCACCAACCCCCTTTCCAGGTCTGGCCAGAAACTGGCCCAAAAGAGACATTTATATACTGTACATCTATATTTATTGAGAAGAGAATTTGCTGCTAAATCCAACTACTGTCTAGAATTCTAACTGGCTCAGTCACTTTAATGAGTACATGCAATGTGTATAGATTGTTCTTTTTTTTTCTTTTTTTTTTGAAGTGGTGGTATTTTAAGAGACCTTTTTGTTATTTCCATTTTCATACATATACATAAAAAAAACAAAAACATCTCAAAGCTTGCTTGTGTGTGTGTGTGTGTGTGTGTGTGTGTGTGTGTGTGTGTGTGTGTGTGTGTGTGTGTGTGTGTGTGTGTGTGTGTGTGTGTGTGTGTGTGTGTGTGTGTGTGTGTGTGTGTGTGTGTCAGTCACACAGACAAGCAGAGGGATGTTTCTGTAGCAACTCAGAAGGGTTTGATTTTCTGTCTCTGACGGTGCTGTTCTCAGCTGCACCCGTCTTATGTGACCCTTCACTCTGATATTTGAGGCCCGCTTTGATATAACTGATAATTTTAATCTTACTGGAGGCCAATATGAGAGCAGTCCTGCCAAGCTCTGTGCACAAAGATCAAATTCTTGTCAGATGCAGGCATATCATTCCAGGATGCTGCCGTCCCCGTCGGCACCAATGAACAAATGCAGAAGGAAGGGGGGAAAAAAAAGCAACGTGGAAGCAAATACGAGGGCATTACATGATTAGTTACGCCTCCTAAGTTCTTCAGAAAAACCTAAATATGTAACTACAGCGAACAATCCTCTCACCCCGACACATCATCTCCTCCAGGCTGTTACAAAGAGGTGGTGCAAAGTGAATCCCCTGTGTTGGAATCTGCTGCGTTACAGATGTGTTCTCCTCTCTGCCATTCTCATCTCCATGAACTGTAAAATCTATCCCTTTTTTTTTTGGATCGCCTCCCTCATTGCATTGCATGTCTGCTCTGTTGTATGAGGAAGCACACAGCAACTGAACTGATGCAGGGAGCACTAGCTATAGTCTTTCCCCTAGTGAAGACGATACTGAGTCACAGTCTATTTAACAGTGTTACAAGAGATGTTTTGTATGATATTCTTTGACTTTATTTGTTGATAATTGTTATTGGTATGGGATTTCATTGCAGATGCCCTCCCATGTGAGCTTTTTTTCCAGAGTAAAGAAAATTAAATCTAATGTTTAAACTGAAGTCATGTGAACTGGTTTGTCTTTTTTGCCTCATAACATTTTGGTTTTAGCTACTGTTCACGTTCGAGCATTAAATGCGTTGTTTATTGAAGACATTCATCACAATACTAAATTATACAGGATACAAACTTATTTATGACTTTTATTAATGGCATACTACACTGAGATTTTAAAGCTATTTATAAATTTCATACTATACTATGTTTTGTTTGACATTTTCAATGACATACTGTGACGTAATATACGATGACAGTTTGTGTCATGCAATGATGTTTTTAATTTTAATTGTCATGACATTTTGATGCAATTCAAATGACATACTATTTTATGATTTGTTTTGACATTTTTAAAGATACTTTACAATGAATTTATGATTTTAAATATCATTCTATACTATGACCTTTTTCTTGATGGAAATTTTAATGACATGGCTTAATGACATTTTTCACAACAAACTACACTGACATGTTTTTAATGACACACTATGATTTTATGACTAGTGGAATTCTATGCTATTTTTTAAAAACATACTATACTATGACGTTATGACATTATTACATACAATACTAGAACAGTTTGACCTTTTTATGGCATTTTAATGAAACACTGAACTGACGTTTTGTGAGATTTTTATAACATACTATATGATGAATTGTTAAATGTCTTTACCTACTATGCCAGTTTGTATGACTTTCTTTAATGTCGTTCTATGTGCGATGGCTTCCTTCTTTATTTCCATCCTAAATAAACGTGCTCACCAAGGTTTCGTTAGATGGCTAGGTCCATTCGGGTTACTCACGGTTTGCTGTCCAGCGGTACTCCGGCGGATGGATGAAGAGAAGGGCAACGCGTGCGCGTGCGCGTTTTAACAAAATAAAGGATGTGTGCCGTGGCAACCCAAAGCAAAGAAACAGGATAACATGAACTTTGATGAACAAGTAACTGAACTTCTATAAACCCGTTTAATAAGTATTTGGGCTCGTGGCGTCCTTAAGCTGCACGCCCCGTGCACAGCCGGTACTAACAAGACAATGACGCCATCAACAGGTGCCAATTTATTAACAATGTAATGCCATGGTTTGCCACGCGGGGCAGTAAAGCCAATCACAGTCTAAACTTTGCTCCTACACTTTGCTATGACATTTTAAAGATATTTTCAATAGCATACTATACTACGTCTTTTTCTGAATGCTATACTATGACTTCTTTTATGACATTTTTGACAAACTAAATTCTGGCCATTTTTGTAATTATTTTGAATATGAGATAACTATACTATGACGTTTTTAATTACATACTAAACTTACATTTTTTATGGATTTTTTACGACATGCTATACTATGACCTTTTTTATGGCATACAATAGTATTGTACAGTATATTTTGATGACTTTTTAATGGATTTTTTGACTTACATTTTCTTTTACATTTTTAATGACCTAGTATACTATGACTTTTAATGACATTTATAATGACACACTATACTATATTTTTTTGTTAAATATTTACACCATACTAAACTATGAGTTTGTATGACGTTTTTTTTGTCACAGTATACTATATGACATTTTGATGGAAATTTAATGACATAGTATACAATGATTTATTTCTGACTTTTAAAATAAAATACTATGATGACTTTTTGCTCACATTTTTTCTTTACATACTATACTATGAGGTTTTCTTGATTTTTTTTGCATACTGTACTAGGACTTTTCAAAAATGTTTGCATACCATAATACTTTTTTTGACATACTATACCATTACATTGTTTTTACTTACAATGTGGGAATCTGCTGCATTACAGATGTGTTCTCCTCTCTGCCATTCTCATCTCCATGAACTGTAAAATATATCCCTTTTTTTTTGGATCGCCTTCCTCATTGCATGTCTGCTCTGTTGTATGAGGAAGCACACAGCAACTGAACTAATGCAGGGAGAACTAGCTATAGTCTTTCCCCTAGTGAAGACGATACTGAGTCACAGTCTATTTAACAGTGTTACAAGAGATGTTTTGGACGATATTCTTTGACTTTATTTGTTGTCAATTGTCATTACGTTTTCATTGCAGATGCATGTGAAACGATGCATGTGAAACGAAAATGAAATCTACAGTTTAAACAGAAATCACATGAACTGGTTTGTCTTGTTTGACTCCTAACATTTGGTTTTAGCTACTGTGAAATCTTTAATTTAAAGGCAAGCATTCAATGCTTTCTTTATTGAAAATGACAAGACATTCTTCACAATACAAAATTATACAGAATACAAACTGTATACCAAGTCCAGTATAAAAAAAAAAAGAACAATACAAGTGTTAAAGGTTTTCATTGATTTGAAATCTCGTCTTCATTAAAAAGATTTTGGAAAAGAAAAATAGGACAACAAGGCACAGCCGGTACTATCTGAGAAGCATAGTGCATACAATACCCCACAAGTGAAACAACTAGTCTCACATTGTGATGAACACTCAAGGAAAAAAAAGATTGCTTTTTTTTTTTTTTTTTACAAGATAAAAACAAACAAGCTCTCTGCACAGAATGAGCGGCTGGCTAGCCTTTTGCAGCTAGCTACACGTCTCTACTGTCCATCGTGGAAAGGGTCATGTGGAAATGTGCTGTACTTCATCACAGAGAGCCAGACGTCTCACAGACATCGCGGCGTATGGCTTTTACCAAGTGCTTTCAACCACTGGAATCTGAAGCAACTCAAGTGCAAAAAAGTGAGGTCACATACCGTCTTGTGGGACTTTACTGAAGCAAAATTAACAAGACGGACAAGAGATTGCTGCTGATAATGACGGTGAAAATAAGAGATGGATGAAGATGGGCGGTTCACCAGATCCTGGATCAGGATTTGTGAGCGGTGTGGGACAGGAGCAGGGAGGAGGGTGTTCCTTCCAGGTTTGGCAGGTGGACAGGCATGTGTCCGTTGATTAGGCTGGGGAACTGTGGCGGAAGAGAAATGAGCTGAGAGTTAGCGAGGAGGGGACGGAGGCTTCATGAAAGCGGCTTTCCGGTGAGGAACTGCAGCATTGTCACTGCTCTAGTTTCCTGTTTTTTTTGTGTTTTTTTTTACTCATTGGGCCTCTTCCTTTTCGTCTCTGTCCCCTGTACCTCCACAACAGACGGAGAAGTCAACATTATTTGTGCACAAAGAATCCGTAATGGTGTGTGTTCGGCTGTGGCGTATATGTGTGCGTTTCACAAATGAGGAGCAGCTTTAAACCAGTCCACCCTGTTCAGACTGGCTCCCCTGGGCTCAAACAGGAAGTATTCACAGGATTTCCTCTCCCTCTCTGAAACAAGACACCTCTGCTGGACCTGCTTACCAAGTCTCAACTAGTTTCACAACTGTCTGCTATTTTTTTAGATCTCAAAAACATTTTGTTGTTAGGTTTTATAAATGCTTTATGTAAACACCTACATGAAAAATGCAAAATCTAGAAGATCAAGAGTGGCACTTGCTTTACACAGGCACTTCATTTTAGGACATAGAGGAGTAATGTTTATGTATATGATGGGTATAAAAAATACAAATTATCCCATATAGGATTCTAGCCTACCTGCTGAAAATATTTGGAAATTCCTTCATCTTAAACTCGCCCGAGTAAACTTTATGACAGAAGATTAACAACTGCTGGGGGAAATGGGTACTTTGCTCAGCCTCACAACTTCCTTGTTTTTCTAACACTACCAGTAATCATTGTGAGCACACCTTCTGTTTCTGTATTCTGCGATTTTTGTTACCCACGTGTCTACACCTGCGTGTGTCTTCTTACCTGAAAGAGGGAGCTGTGGCCCTGCAGACGGGCGGGGCTGAGCGGCGCTACGGGGCTCAAACTGCTCCAGAAATGGATGCCTGACAACAGCGGACTGTGAGCCAACAGCAAACCAGAGGGAGTCTGTGAGGGGGGAGGGGGGGGGGGGCACAGAGGGAGGGAGGCTTCATGTAAATAAGAGAAACCAGTAAAGTAAAATAAAAACACAGATACCCACTGGTTGGAGAGCATTGCTCTGAGGGCTTCGCTAATGCGAAACATGCTGAAATGGTAAATGGACGTGTACTGGCGTTTGGAAAAACAAACTGACGGAGCAGGAAGGAAGTCTGTGGTTTCTCCCCAGAATACAGGGGTGAGGTGGGGAGGAGAGGAGGTGGCCGGTGGGGGTTGTTGCTGATTGGGGGGGGAGAAGTGTGGGGAGGGGGGGTGGGGGTCCCTCAAGCACTTGGAACGCCAACGAGAGAAAAAAACATATGAAATCAATTTCTGCCTCACTCCCCTGGTCTCGTCTCCCCTTCCCCCCTCCTTTCCCCTGTGTCACCTCAGAGAAGTGAGCCAGTGTTGCGGAGGGACCCAGCCCTGCTCCTATTATTAATGGAATTATTGGAGCATATGGCATCACTTAGGGCCTCTTCCCCCTCTCATAGTTTGGACTTGCAGAAGATTCCTGTAAATTGCTTGTTTTCCTCTGATCTCACTTTTTGCACCCTCATAAACAGACAGTGTGAGTGTGGTAATAATGGCTTTCTCAAAGTGTGGATAAAACCTCTGATGTGGCAGAATCATTTTGCTTTGTAACAACTCCAATGTACACATTAACTGCAGTGGATTATTAAATACCAGTTGATGCTTGTAGCAGAGCATTTGGTGTTATAACAAAGAAGAAAACAAACAAATGTCACAGCTGGATTCATTTGGCTGAACACACACAAATTGTACTATAGAACCTGAATCCACCTTCTAGAGTTATGTCCTTTAAGACTGTACAACCAAAAGAGGTAAAAAGCAGCTACTGGATTTACAAAACTGCTGTCAAATGTACATTTGCTTGTAGTTAAATTTCTGTATTTTTAGTATAGACATACTTCTATAAGCCCTGTTATTTGCAGCACATAAACATTCTGGCAGTAATTTGAGATTTTACCCCACAGAGCTGTTTACCAAAAGGAATATGAAAGGTTTAAGCTCTAACCAAACAGACAATGAATGACTCATTAAATTTGTGTAAATTTGCATTTGTTCAAAAGTATATCTAATTTCAATCTGACATGAAAGTGCCTATACCACATATCACCCTAAAATCATGCCAATTTACACTTTTCATACCTTTTCTATGCATGTTTCTCAAGCAAGTTTTGGTTCAAGTGACTAAATAAATAAATATAGCAGTAGTCTTTCCACCAACACATGCCAGGCTGTGTCAGATGTCTCTTGCTGCTCTCAGACCGCTTTAGGGACACTGACATCATGCTCTGGATAGATCCATCCTCTCTCTGTGGCCAACCAGGCCACCACACAGAGGGGACAGACAGATAGAATGAAGGAGTAGAATTGTGTGATGCTAAGATTTGATTATTATTGGTGCTTCAAATGTGGCTGGCACAGAGTGACACAATCTCTATTATACCGTAAAATATTGAGAGCAGAAATAAAAGAGCTGTGTGTCAAACGGTAGCATTGGGTGTGTAAACATGTGTGGACTAGATACAGATGAAGCAGGTTTTAGAGGAGCCTCAGGTGCTTGCAGAACGCTAACATTAATTAACCACAATTATCCTATTCCATCATCGAGCAATATGCTGGGTGACACCTTGAATTGTTTACGAGTTCCTCAAAGTGCTGACAATTATGATTTTGAGTCTCAAACCAACGGTTAGGCTGTGCATCATTCAGATTAATCATCTCACCTGTGCAGTGAAAAAAGCCGGAGTGAGGGAGCCAGATGGCAGTGCTGGACTGTTGAGGGCGATGGAGCCGATGTCGCTCCCTGCAAACAGCAGGGACGGGGATGAGATCTCCAGAGCTTTGGGCTTTTTGCTTTTTGGTGGGAGTCTGTCTCCTTGATTACTACTAATAGAGCTACTTCTACCACTGCCGCTGCTCCTCCTCTTCTCAGGAGGTTGCAGGGCTCGCTCCCTGTACCCAGAGGAGAGGTTGAGGGGCTGAGCGCTCTGGTCAGAGTCCTCCTCTTCCTCCTTGGCTGCGGGGCTCCAGCTTCGGCCGGGATGGGAGGGTTGGGTGAGGGGAGAGGATGGCGAGCGGAGTTTGGACGACCTGGGGGAGACGTAGGACTCAAGCTTGGCAGAGGGAGGGGAGCTCCTCTCGTTGGTGTTGGTGCCAAAGCGGATGACGGAGCGCGGCTCCTCCTGGTGCTCCCGCAGGGCACGGAGCAGCTCGGGCTGGTTCTGCAGGGAGCTGATGCTGAAGGAGGAGTAGAGTCCAGAGCGGAGGTAGTCGTTGCGACACTGCTGCGCACCCAGGGCTGCCAGGGTCCTCCTCTGGGCCTCCTCCTCTCCTTCCTCCTCCTCCTCCTCCTCTACCTCCAGCTCTGATGCCTCTCCTTCCTGAAGGGGAAACCTTCCAGAAGCCAGGCCCATCTCTACCGCCTGAGGGTCCATCTTCAGGATCTCAGGGAAGGACACAAACTTATAGACAAATTTCTGGCCAATCACCTTCTTGATGATGTTCTGTAAAACAGATAAACAACATTAATGATGAGGGGAACTCTTCCGTTAAGCAAATGGATATTAATCTAGAAAATATTAAAACAACAACTGTTGATTAAAACTGGGATGACGACAGCAAAAACGTGTTGAAACCACTTTTTGTTCGTGTGTTACATCGCGGCCAGATTTCCACTGTATGTAGGTTTGCAGAGAAAGAGGAAGTGTAAGTGTCCATCAAGGGAGATTGTGGTTTTAAGAGAATATTACTACACTCCTTTCACATGCCACCAGGACTGTTACACAGAGGCAGCTCCTGCACATTAGCATAGGCAGTTAAAGTCACCTTGTCATAATAGTAGCGCAGGGCTCTGCTCAGCTTGTCGTAGTTCATGTTGGTCTTGTTCTTGCGTAGCCCCCAGAGCTTGGCCACTTCCTCGGACTTCAGGAGCTTGAACTCTCCGTCTGTGGACGTCCAACAGATCAGATGCTTGTGACTTTGGTCCAGCAGCAGCTGCAGCAGGAACTGCCAAAGGGTGATGGCACTGTCCATACCTGCAAAAAAGACATGGTCAGAGTGAGTGAATTTGACATGGAGGGAACATACTCATCATCAAAGGCCCATTGGTTATTTTTAAAATAATCATATCATGAGGTCTGAGGTCGTCCTCTTCAATACTATACTATGACTTTTATGTTTTTTTGGCATACTATACTTTGACTTTTTATGACAATACTGTACTATGACTATTATTGACATTTTCATGACATACTAAACTATGACTTTATATGAAATCTTTTTTTGGCATTCTATACTATGACCATTTTATGACATACTATACTATGGCATTTATGACTTTTTTGACATACTTTCCCATTACTTTTTATGTTATTTGTTGGCATACTATAAGATTAGTTTTTAGTCTATATATTCTTTTGCATATTATGACTTTTTTTTGCATATTATGACTTATGGTACAAAATGATTTTTCAGGACATACTATAAAACAGCTTTTTATGTAATTTTTGGCACACTATACTATGACTTGCTTGGCATTCTATACTATGATTTTATACCATACCAACTATGACATTATTCATTCAATATTCATCACTATGACATGCTATCATGCAACTTTTTTTTATGACATTTCTTTGCATACTATATGCTGACTTTTTTTGCATATTATGCTCTTAGTTTAACAACATACCTGACTTTGGCTTTTTAATACCTTTTTTGGCTTACTATACCATGACTTTATCACATTTTGTATGAAATATTATACTATTCCATTTGTTATGGCATACTATATTTTATTAAAGACATAATATACTATAACTTTTTTATAGCATACTATACCATGAGTTTTGAATGACGGACTACACTATAACATTTTATGGAGGTAGAGGTGTTCGATATGACCTAAAAAAAAGAATTCTGTAACTATTATATCATGATATGACAATAATTAAAATGGGTACTCCACTCAAAACACGATTCTACCAATTTTCAGTCTATTGGCAATGAACGGCAACATATCTTGTGAAAGGAAAAAAAGAGAGCGGTGTGTTTATTGGCTCCAAATAAGATGAAGAGGTATAGACCTAAATGTGTTGAGTAGCCTGCCCCTTTATGTAAACATGATGTGATTTATTCAGAGTTAATAGTAACAACCATTCTGTTGTTTTGAGTTGTGACTCAACTCTATTGCTGCGCAACCTGGATCTCAGCAATAGGGGTTTTTTTCAGCTCTTTTCACTACAGCCAAAATAAGAATGACATCTTAATCTTTGAAGAAAACCAAATAACCTTTTACATGATAACCCACATGAATAAATAGTTTGAAAGTATGCAGCATAGACGCTGCTGAGCCAGTATTGTAAAAATGACACATGGACCGTGAGCAGCATCGCTCTGAGGCAAATTAAATTCTTATTTTTGTTGTTTTTTTATGACTTGACATAAATGCAACCGATTGTATTAAATGGCCGTATGATATTGTGTCATATAGATCACAGGCCGCTGAATTGAATTGAAATCGTATAGCTTGACCAACTTTGTGATATGAGCAACTATTGTACCGTTGTCCAAAGAATCAATATAATATTGTACTATGATAAAGCCTGTGATTTACAGCACTAGGGCTTTACTGCATACAGACTTAATCAGTTTGAAGAGGAAGAGCCTGTAACATGTGGAGTAAGGAAGAGAAGACCGGTGATGAATAGAACAGTGTGTTTTAAAGAGCGTAGAGTAATGTGGCAGCACAAGAGAAAAAAAAATGTAAGGAGGAACAACAGCTCAAGCCAGAAATATGCTGCGGTTCAACCTGGCCCTCTCTCCACAGGAAGTATGACGGGCCCAGGGTGGGTTATTCCTTTAATAGAGGAATGTGCAGCCTCAAAACTTCTGTCTGCCTGCTAGGAGCTCACATATTAAAACTGTGTGTGTGTGTGTGTGTGTGTGTGTGTGTGTGTGTTTTGGGGGGGCTGTTTCTGTCACAATGGACTGTAACACCAAAGTAGTGAAAGGATTTATCAATTAGTTAAAAGACAGATAATAAATTGGCAAAAATGTAGATAATTGGTTAATTGTTGAGTCATTTATTAAGCTAAACTAACAACAAACGTTGCTGTTGTCTAGCATCTCAAATCGCCTCGTAATCTGAGACACTTTGATGCCCAATTAAGAGAGAAAAATTAAATCAATGATGAAAATAGTATTTGCAGAACTACACCAGTATAAATAGCCTCAAACACTTTTTTGTTACAGACTGTAATTTGTCTGTAGCACGAAACAACAAAATCTGTCAAGTTCACAAAGTTGACATTAAATGCCTGATTAGGTTCATCTTTGTAGTCTTTACTTATTCTTCAATCAGATATTCTTCACATTTGAAATCAGAGTTTTGCCAATTGTATTCATCCAGAGTTGTTCTTAAGCGGCTTGTGTGAGCGACTTGGCTTCTTTTGTTAAATACATAAAACATATCCACATTCCTCAAAGTAAGGCATCAAAAAAACAAACAAATAAATATGTTGTTTGGCGTCACACAGCTCTACACACTGACGGATCTGACTGAGTCTTATCTCGTATACTCTGCTGTCTTATCTGTGGATGTGAGGAGCGATAAGTGGCTGATGCTGAAAAACAATGACAGACTGGCCTTTACACCACGACATGTCTCGGTCCAGAGAGGAGAGAGGGAGGGCTGAACTCATTTCCGAGACAGGCTATCCCTGGAGGTTTCTATCTGCCATGTGAAACTACAGACCTGTCAAAGTCAGGACTTCCTCTAATTCTACTTCCAAGGACAAATGTTGAGGAGAGGGGATCCCACAGCAGGGGAGAATTTGCCCAGTACTGCCACACTTCCCACTAAAATCCCAGAGGGCGAGGGTCAAAAGATCAGATCAGTGTCCCCTTTTCCACGACTACACCCTTTAAACCAATCTGAACCCAGACCTCGGTTTAACTTTTAAACACTTTGAAGCAAAGGTAAACCTATACAGGCCCATTGAGCTGGAAGGTCTACAATTAGGCCAGTGTGACTTATAAACATTCAACTTTGCAAGATGCTGCAAATAGCTCAGAGGGACTTTGAAGCGTGGAACAGCTCCCATAGTTCAGAAATACCTCCTACAGAAATCAGTAGATTATAAATAAGGTACCAGTGGTGAGGTTATCATTAGACCTCACCACTGGAACCGTATTTGAATATTAGATAGATATGGCTACCGCACAGAGATGAAAGCCACAACAAAGCGGGGTAGTTGCTGTGTGAACCACAGACATGGCATAAATCTTCCTAGGAATATTACATTATGATGGTTTCAGTCGGGGATCAGGAGCCCTGTTGCGGATGCTCGGACCGAGAAGTCTCGCTGTGCGCACAAAGCCATCCAGTGTTGGCTGAACGGAAACTGCTAATGAGATTAGATGGTGTGTGCAGACATTACTTAGCCATGACTAAATCTTCTCTCTTCCTGTTCGCAGACGGTGGAAAATTCAACAGGGGCCCAGAAGAGAAACATCTCTAAACAGCAGCCATGCGCCGTTGTTGCATTGCTCGTCTTTTGTTTGTCTCCCTTTCTCGAGAAAGGCTACATTTGTGTCCGGGACTTGAAAGTTGCTGGAGCCTCACTGTTACGCACAGAGGTTTGGATCCCCATTCTGCCCCACTGACTCATTTTCAAGATGTTGCTTGGACCGGAAGACGGCACAATTGTGTCCTCATCTAAAAAGCTGTAACGTTATTATCCTGACTTTAAACTTTTTTTTTTTTTAAAAACACACTGGATCCGAAAAGTTTAACCAACACACGGCGAAAACTTCACGGCAAGGATACTTCACGTGAATCCAGTCGCTTATACCGCTAATCCTGCATTATTACGCATCTACAAGCCAACAAAGCGCCGTTCATAGAAAGATGTCCGATTATTTCTACGTTACCTGCGATCTCCGTCTCGGGTGTTTTCCCTTCCGCGAAACTTTACGGTGCAGCTTGTGTGATTCCTTGTTTTTCCATGCTTACTTCTGGTCGACACAGTTGTGCTGGACTGAAATAGGATCCTGGGCTTTTTCTTCTTCTGAGCAGGAAGTTGGAGCAGGCAGACACAGAGCCGGCTGACTTCCTCTCCCCGACGATTCCCCAGGCAGTTTGCCGTCTGTGTAAACACACTTTTCCTCCCCTCCTCTTCTCCTCGGCTTGCCCGCTGACGGCCAGCAGTAGGCCTACGCTGCGTCGGCACACATGGTGATACAGAAACTCCTACAGCCCATAAACTGACATCATCCCGCCCGCAGGCTGGTCTGATGCTTTCAGGTTCGCCTCGTTAGTTCAAACACTTCCACTTACAGGCCAACAGTCACGTGATTTGAGGTCTTATCCCATTTCGTTTTCGTTACCCGCGGTGGCGGAAGAAGTGTTCAGATATTTTACTTAGTAAAAGTGGCAGTATTACATTGGGAAGCTACTCTCTTGCAAGTTAAAGTACTGCATTCAAAATCGCACTCAAGTAAAAGTACAAAAGTATGAGGCATCAAAACATACTTAAAGTACTGAAAGTAAAAGTACTCATTATACAGAGAGACCCATTTCAGATTAATATTATAATTGTGTATAACTTTAATGTTGTAGCTGGTAAAGGTAGGGATAATCTTATAATCTCAATTATGTTGTACTGCTGAATAGCTCAGTCTATACTAATGCCTGTTTTTTATTTTTTAAATATATTATTTTCTGTTTTAGTATGCATGTATGAATTCATATTTTTGTTCTATGTTTGCGTGACCTTAACTATTGTGGGATCATTTGAAAATCAATAAAAAAGAAAGTACATTCAGGAATTGCATTTATTTTGTCAAACTATTTTTGACTAGTTTGTAAAAATGAACAATGCTGGTTATATTTATTGTTACTGTGCAGGACAGAAGCACTATGATTGAGATGCCACATTTATATTTTAAGTTTATTTTTTAGGCATTTTTGCCTTTATTTGATATTAGGAACAATAGAGAGAATAAAGGGGCGTGGGGGATGACTTGCAACAAAAGCATCCAATGGCATTGAACCGGTGATGTTGCAAATACCTGGTGTACACCTTTGACCACTTTGCCCTGTGTGAGACACACAGAGACGTTTACATTTAGGCAGATCGATTTTGGTAGCGTTGCATCAGAACCCACAAGTTATATTTGTTAAATATGAGCTTTTTCCATTAAAAATGTATTTGAACTGAATAGATAAACTCTTTGATCGTCAGTCCAAAAGTTTGTAAAATGAGAGTATGGGCTCTCAGGAGACCAGCGGTAATGCACACAGAGGATCTGATGCTATAAAATGTTTACAGATATCTGACTCAATCAAATCGAATAAAAAAAAAAAAGAGTAATTTGCATTAGATAAAAGTTTGGTATGTGGTTACGGTCATGATTACATTGTTGGCATTTTTACTGACAAATTAACTGTGATCCTCGAGAAAGCTGCTCAGGATTTATTGACCCATGTGTCTTCAACTGATAGCTGGAAGTAATGTTCAAAACACTGTCGGTTTGAGGTAAACTGCATCAAATTCCAATGTTTGAATTAATTCACACAAATAAAAAACTAAGGAAACGCATACTGACTTTTAGATACTTTTTTTGTGAGCTTGATTCTGCAAAGCAAAATAGAGGGAAAGATTGCATCCATGAATAAATGGTTGAAAACATCATATACTGGAGATGCATTGTAAATAAATGCCATTCTTTGAGCGGTTCAGTGAGGACACAAGTTTAATAACTGTTATCTAAAATATGATCTTTTTTTTTTTTTTTTTTTACAACTACATTTTCTGACCATTAATTTTATTCCAATCCAGTTCAATTACATCTTTTAGAATGTGAGATTTTGATAATGCACTTAATCTTTGCAGATACAAATCATCATAGGATTAAACTGTTGCACAACTACCACCTAATATTATGTTGAATCAACAAACTGAGTTACACATGTTGATAGTATCGTGTCCACCTCCTGTAACATTCACATACACTCGAAATGTCAGAGCAAGTGAAGCCATCAGCAGTAACAGGATACATTTCAGATTAATTTGTCATTACATTTGAAGTCATTTGGAGAATAAGATTCACTTGATTTTGTTGTTGGTAAAACAATAATTGGTTCGGTTGTTACACTTTAGGGACATATTGTCTACCTGTCAGTCAACTTGTAGAAAAAAAAGGCAGCAGATACGTCACGCTTGGCTCCTTCAAACACATGAAAGCCAGCAGGCTTTTCGCCCTTAATGCGTTTCTGTGGTTCAATGACGTGAACGCGTTTGGGTCGATGTGGCGAAACATCCATGTGACCGACCTGTGGAGGTCAGTGGTCCCCAGAGGTGTGACACCGGCGAGGCGTGGCCCCTGAGCGGTGCGTCTGATTGGCGGCTTAACTTTAGGTGGCTGAAAGTGGTACCTTGGGGAGCAGCGAGCAGCTCTCACTGCAGCAAGAGACCCGCTGAAGCGCAATGCCTGGTTTTACTGTCCATATCCGAGATGAGTGGCTGGCAGTGCCCTGCCGGGATACCACCAACACCATCCAGTGGCTCGGACACGAGGCACTTAAACGTTACATGAAGAACAAACCAGACAACGGCGGCATCACGGCTCTAAAGGACACTCGTTTTGTTGTGCGCAGGTGCCAGGGTTCGGGTTTGTTGGACGCGGATGACATGGTGGAGGATGTGCTGGAGGATAATGACTTTATCGAGATTGGTAAAGACCATATGCATTTATGAGAAATAAGTTAATAAGAATGTTTTGCGACTGTTTTTGCCACTTATTGTGCGTAATTGTGCGTGGTTCGGTATGCACCGACGATACGAGACATTAAATGTAGCCTAGATGTTACATTAATTTACCAAGAGGAAATGTGTACAATGTGTGTTATTAATGTCCTGTACTTACAGCTATTGAAGGCGACACCATGTCTCCTGACTTTATCCCATATCAGCCTGGAGCTGGCCAAAGGGTACAGCGGAATTTCTCCGGAAACCCTTCATGCCATGGTCCAAGCCTTCAACGGTAAGCCACCAGCCTCACTATACATTAACAGACCGGGGTTATCAGCTTCAGTTGATTGCTGATACATTTTTTTAGGGATCAGTATTGGGGAAGCTAACTGTCATATGACTAATATTCATCTCTAACTCACTCTGCCCCTGCAGCTTCCTGCCTCTCCTTTGTCCCAGAGAAGGGAACAGTTGGTGCAAGTGGAGACCTAGCACCTCTTTCTCACCTGGCCCTGGGGCTGATGGGAGAGGGGAAAATGTGGTCTCCCAAGAGCGGATGGGCAGATGCCAAATATGTAAGATCTTACAGATATAACTGTCATAATGACTTTTCCATGGTTGTACAATATAGCTTGCTTAATGCTGCAGGAAATGTGCCCTCTGCTTTTAAGAGTGACAGGTAGCAAGGTCCAATAGGAAAACATGTTTGCTTTTTCATGACCCTTGACACTTTTTTTTTTTTTTTTTTTTTTTTATCTTTTCATCTCTGGCCAGGTCCTAGAGGCCCATGGACTGAAGCCAATATCACTAAGGCCTAAAGAGGTAATGTTTAAAACCAACCACGCTCTCATATTTCATTTGCCTGCACTAAAGAACCTGACCCAGGGTTAACCGGGAATGCATTGTGGTTTCTCCTCAGGTACAGAGGAACAATAATAGTGTTTATAATTGTAATTATACAACACAATAGAGAGCAGACTGCGTTGCATTTTCCCTGTGGCTTCTTAAAGTGGAAAATATGTACAGCTCACTCCCAGTCTTTACCTCACAGGGTCTTGCTTTAATCAACGGGACCCAAATGATCACCTCTCTGGGGGCCGAGGCCGTGGAGCGAGCCCAGGCGATTGCCCGGCAGGCAGACATCATTGCTGCTCTGACCCTGGAGGTGCTAAAGGGAACCACCAATGCCTTTGACAGTGGTGAGCAGACGCAGTGGTGAAAAATAAATACTCCAAGAAGCTGCATCTGTTCCATCCTTCCTCATTTGCTTGTCTCATCCTGCAGACATTCATAGGCTGCGGCCCCACCCCGGACAGATCGAGGTGGCCAAACGCTTCCGCTCGCTGCTGGACTCTGATCACCATCCATCCCAGATTGCAGGTCAGAGGACAGGCCTATATTTTAAAACAGACAAGTAACACAACATTATATAACCATCACACCAAGTCATTACAACACACCAAACATCTGGGCAGCACGGTTGCCTCACAGCACGACGTGTGTCCTGTGTTAAAACCCGTCCATGTCTAACAGGGCCACAGTGAGTGGAGTTTGCATGTGACAGTAACGCCATATTGGTGGGGGTTTCCTCCCAAACAAAATACAAACATCTGTAAGGAATATTTCTACCACTGTGCTTGATCAAGGCACTAGTTTTAGAGCTGGAACACTACACTGTGGCAGCCCACAGCTCATAAATATTTAGAATGGTTAAAATGGAGAGGGTGTATCTCCCCAGATGGATTAATAAAGTATAGCTTTTGGTAATATGACTGCATTGAACCCTAAAATATGTAATACTTCATGCCATCTGTTGTTGGTATGTTTTTCCAGAAAGCCACAGGTTCTGTGACAGAGTCCAGGATGCCTACACCATGCGATGCTGTCCTCAGGTAACCTCAAGTTTATTTATACATCCCAAAATCCCAAGTTTCTCCCTGAGGACTTTACATTCAGTACTCCCTTAATCCTTACACTCTCAATTTGGAAAAGGAAAAAAGTGGTGGATTCTCTTGTGGTAGAGCCTATGAGTGATAGTCCTGAAGCAGGGCATTCAGATCTTTTTGAATTGGACAAGGGCTGTGCTTAAAGTGTTGTTGAGTTGTTTCTGAGCATACCTTTTCGTTTCTGCACACAGGTTCATGGAATCACCAATGACACAATAACATTTGTTCAGAACATCATCAATACAGAAATCAACAGCGCCACTGACAATCCTGTATCCTTACCCGGCATTAAGACGAAAAAACTAGACTGTTACGTGATTCTAGACGTGCCACTTTTGTCTCTGCACTCAAGACTATAAAGTGGTTCAACCACAAATTCGCGGTTCTGCCACAAAGTTGGATTCGTAATTTGAAATCAAGGGAGATTTATTTTTCTTAACGGCCCTACAAGATGGTATTTGCAGAAAGAGGTGAGACCATTTCTGGTGGGAATTTCCATGGCGAATACCCAGCTAAGGTATGTATATTTGTGACTCATAACAGTTTTTTATTTGGCATTTGTTGTAATCTCTTCTATTGCCTTTTCCTTTCTTTAAGGCTTTGGACTTTTTAGCCATTGGAGTCCACGAGCTGGCCTCCATTAGTGAGAGGAGGATCGAAAGGTTGTGTAACCCGTCACTGAGCGAGCTGCCTGCCTTCCTCGTCAATGAGGGAGGACTCAACTCCGGCTTCATGATTGCTCATTGCACCGCTGCTGCCTTGGGTTAGTGCGCAAACAAATACAATAAAATGAAACATTAAGATCACTTAAGTGAATTTTATGTTGCTTTATGTTGATTAAAATAGGTTTTAATATTGAATGATGAATTTCAGGGAGAATATTTTTAACAATGTGTGTTAGTAAACATATTCTTTTCCTTTTTATTCACTATTTCGCTCCATTTTTGTACTGTCTAGTTTCAGAGAATAAAGTTTTGTGTCATCCATCGTCTGTGGACTCCTTGTCCACCAGTGCTGCCACAGAGGACCATGTGTCCATGGGAGGCTGGGCAGCTAGGAAGGCCCTGAGGGTTGTGGAGCATGTGGAGCAAGGTATCATTATTCATTCTGTTAAGATTGGATTATTGTTAATATTTTAAACATCATACTACAGTAATTATGAGGCACAGATATGGGTAAAATGATAAACACAGTGATCACATTAACAAAATACAAGTAAATCTCATGTAGGTACCCTGGACTTCAGAGAAGTTCTTTCCACTGTCATCAAATAAACTCTAATCCAAAGGAGTGGTGAAGCCTCTAAAGCCCATTTTTAAATGGCCCAGTCCCTCACGCTGTATTCAGTATACTCTGTTCAGTATGCAATGCTGGCTACTGCAACCTTACTGCAAACACAGGATTGTCATTCAACGCACCAAAAGTAGTGAATAAATAATAAATAAATCTAATTTTTTCCATCAGTTCTTGCTATAGAGCTGTTGGCAGCCTGTCAGGGTATTGAGTTCCTCCGCCCACTCCGTACCACCACTCCATTGGAGAAGGTCTATGAACTTGTGCGCAGTGTGGTCAAGTAAGTCAAACAGATGTGGTCAAGGTTCACAACTTTCAGTCCACTGAAATGATGTACAGGATAGTTAATATTTATCCACTGTTCCACTTCTGACTCCCAACTACTCTGCCTTTAACAGACCATGGATTAAAGACAGATTCATGTCTCCAGACATTGAAGCTGCTCACCGGCTTCTACTTGACCAGAAGGCAAGTGACACATTTTACAGCCACAGTTAAAATGAACATTGCTTCCTTCGTATGTACATATCAGCTCCACAGGGATGGAAATGCAGAAAATTTGATTTTCAAGTAACATGTTTATATTTTCAACTCAGGTGTGGAATGTGGCCAAACCTTATATTGACAAGTATCAGACAGAGGTTATCCCCGAGTCCCGTCCCGTCTCTCCGACGGCCTTCTCTCTGGACTCTCCAGCAGCACCGAGGAAACGTGTTCGCCATGAGTGAAAACATGGCACATTTTTGTTATTTTGAAATAACTTTAATTAACAGCATCGATTAATGAGACTTTTGTGGATTTTAATAAAAACGACAAAGATCAAAGATTGATTTGAGGAGCCAATGTTGTTTTGAACCTTTTAAACTAAAGTCTTACTTGATATACATTTTTAATCCTTGAGCATATTTTGGTAATTTAAGAATTGGGTATTTCTCTAGTAATTATTGGGTGTTTAACTTGCACATAGCTTGCCCCACACCACTGTGCACCAAAGTTTTATTTATCTAAACTTTTTTTGTTCCTTTAAAATGCGCCTAATTGAGTTATTGCCACATGACTACCTCATTCATTGCACCGTTTTCATATCAAATAGTTTTAATAATGTAGCACAAACATTACTATGATTAAATGATTTTCTGGTGGAATTATGTGTAATCTAAAATGATTTGTCATCTGTACATTAAACAACACAAATAAAAGTGTAAAAAGCTGCATTCTTTAATGATTTGTATGATTATGTAATTCCTCCTTTCTGCACTCTATATTGGCATTTAGGTAGTTTACAGAAATTACTTTACCTCTTGATACACTAACTTATTTCTGGTTTGTTATTACAGTATGTCAAGATTACTTTTAGTAGTAGTCGTAGTAGAAGTACTGAAAGTATTAGTTGCAATAACAGTATATAAATGTTACTTTCCAACACTGATGTTACCTATATACGTTTTGTCAAGTACTGCACTCGAGTATAATTTCAAGGCACTTTACTTCCGTAATTTAATTTAATGCTACTTTGTACCTCTACTCCACAACATTTCGGAGGGGAATATTTTACTTTTTACTCCACTACATTTATCTGACAGCTGGAATTACTAGTTAATTTGCAGATTCAGATTTTAAAAACACAATGTGATGAATTTATAAAATAAGCTACTGTGCTTTAGAGCAAACTATCCAACCGTATATAAAGTAGTTAAAATGTGCTCTAGCAGTAACATACTTCATAAGTCATAATGTTACAATACTCCCTGAAAGGTACCATCCTCCCCAACAAGTACTTTTACTTTAAGTATATTTTGCCATTACTTTGTACATTTGTCCAAGTATTTTCACAGAGCGGTAATGCTTCTTTTCATTAAAAGATACAAGTACTTTTTTTCCCACCACTGGGACGAAGACCTATAAAAGAGATTGACAATAGTTCAAAGAAGAATGACAGCCATGCAGCTACATGACATAAAAAGTGATTGCAAACAAAACTCCATAGGAATAAAGCATAGCAAGTCATTGTATAAGTATATATCTAATTTAGGTGAGCATGAGCAAACCTGTAAACAGACAGCATTGTGTTATTGGGTTTACAGTCACAATGCTTTTGTTCTCTGTGTGCTGAACCTTAGGGAAGTAAGTTTAACAGAAGCTTCCGAGTCCAGATAAACAACACGTGAAGAAAAACCTGAGGAAGATAAAGTGGTATGTCGCAGACCTGTAAACGCAGCATTGGTAAACGTATTCAAAGGTTACACAAACAACTCTTCACAGATAGTAGCACAGGGGCAGAAGTCTGTTGTGACAAAAAATAGCTCAATTTTAAAATAAATACTTTGTCATTGTGTGCTTAGCCTAACTTAATAAGTTAATTTGTTGCAATCTCAGCCTTTTCCAAACATAACCTCAAATTTAACGGCTGAATTTAGTTTTTAGACTTGATTTAACCACGCTTAACATTGAATGAAAGGCAAAAATGTGTTTCTACTGGCTACAAACCACACACAAACATAAAAAGGTATGTTAAAGGCAACACCAGAATAAAAACAGTTAACATAATTTCCTACAGTTGGGACCCATGTTAAAAGTGTTTAAGCAAACATTTGAGCGGCCTAATTGACATCTAAATGCTCTCAGACGACATACTAAACATGATTGTGGCAAAACATCCATTCATCTTTCTAATCAATATAAACAAACCAATAATCATATAAAACGGTTGTAGATGTTTGGAGGAGCACAATACAAACTTTATAATCATGTATAGTTGTTTTAGTTATGATATAACAAATTATTAACATTCAATGTTCATATAATGTTACAAACCGCATTAGTCTATATCATTTTCAGTTAGCCATGCTGTCCCTAACTTATGAAAAAAAGTACTTTTCTATCTACTATAACTTTCAGCAGAAATGTTAGAATAAAAAGACGCTAACATAAGGAACTATAAAGTGATTGCAGAAACAACTTACATTTGTTACAAATGTACGTAGAAAGTCTTAAGAAAAATTGGTCTCCTTCGAGCCGGATTTGAACCAGCGACCTAAGGATTTCAGCTGTGAGCCACTACAGTCCTCCGCTCTACCAACTGAGCTATCGAAGGGACAGTTCTGTACGACGATACTCTCTGATTTTGAAACACAAATCACCTTCTTAGATGTCCCCTCATCATTAAGGTTTGGGTCTCGCTGGCGTTAGTCCCTTAATATAACACCTAACTATTACTTTAACATATAACGAAAGTCACACAGGAATATTAACTAGTTTACATTCCTTAGCGTTCAATGGAGGTAAAGTCCGCACCACGTCGACTGAAACTCTGTTGCCAGTTTATGGTAAAACTGCGCATCCTGTTTGCAACAAAAAGTAAAGAAAACAAACTATACCACAATTTACCAAAATATATTTTGGTAAACGGCAAACCTGTGACCCATCCCAATTTAAACAAAGACTCCGCAAAAGGTTGGAAAACTAATAAATAGCCGACGCTAAACGTGCCCTTACCGTTGTTTCCCTGTACCCAGACACACACAGGTGTGATAGATAACGCAGTGATTAGAGGTGGATCAATGTTGCGTCATCTGTCACACTCTGGAGAAGTTTGGAAATAGGAGTTTGCTCAAGCTGCAACGCAACAACAGTCATGGGAAGGATTACTTTTTCCCTTTATCTGCCGGGTCCGGGTACCAAACCCTGTTATCTACTAATCACACTGATGTAATGACAGCTACGAGGTTTTGGCGCAGTTTTAACACTCATAGAAGGGTCCGATTAATAACAACGTATGCAAGTTCGCAACTATATGGATAGCTGTGTGTGTGTGTGTGTGTGTGTGTGTGTGTGTGTGTGTGTGTGTGTGTGTGTGTGTGTGTGTGTGTGTGTGTGTGTGTGTGTGTGTGTGGTAATGTGAATTGTGTGCTGGTAAAAACTCTGCAACCAGGACAAATACTTCCCTTCACAGGTCACAATAGTGTCACTGATTAAGTGATCTATAAATAAAACGCATATCAAGATAACTGCATTTTAGGATTTATATTTTACAAACTCTGCTATTGCACATCAACACAACACTTGATGATTAAAATTGACTGTGGACATATCCAGTTACTAGCTGATACCTAGGTTACATTAAACTAATATGATAGACGGGAGTAGAATATCTCTTTAGGATAGAAAGATGCATATCTGCTTAATGGTTCATAGTAAGAACAAGACACATGGGACATTTCTGGAAAACAGGCTTCCTCTATGTTATGTCAGTGGGCGTTGAAGTGTTGAATACAATTTGTATTCATGAATCATGTCATAACTGTACTCCAGCAGATACATTACACTTCATGCACGGACCCATATTGCTGCATTGTTCCTAAATAGAGTAGCTTAATTGAAAAAGATCCAACTTTTCCTTCTTTAAAACTAAATCCAATTTATACCACTAGGTGGCAACATCCCCCTATTTTCTTCTTTAATCACCGCAGGCAGATATATATAATTACTTTCTTGAGAAAATTAAAATGTGGGGTCAGTTAAAATCATTCAGTTCACTTAATCTTAAGTATATAGTGTGTGCTTCACTTTGGGACCTTGTCAGGGGTTTGAGTATTAGTATCAGGACAGATGATTGCATGTAATTTAATATCACAATCCTCTTGTGTTTTTGTCAAATTGACAGATCATGATTGCTGTTAGTTTGACTATGATTCTCTGAATTCATAAACTGAAACAAGGAGAAAGTAAGAACGGATACTTTAATCCTGCAAGGGGAAATACAATTTCAAACAAGTTTAAAGTGCAATTCCACACATTGTTACGTGACAGCACCAAGAAAGGGGGCTGCAGAATTAGCTTTTAGCCCGTCTCACTAAACACATTGTACATTCACAAGAGGGGGGAAGTACAATCTCAGAAGATATTGGTATCAGTAACAGAAAAAACAGTGAGAATAAAAAGGGGTATAAAACTGTTCTCTGTGGTGTTCCAGTTTTAGTTAAGATAGTTTCAGACAGTTTGTTATGAAGCCTGACAAACTGTGGTCAAGACAAAAGGTAATCCAAGACCCAAGCAATAGTTGTATTGTACAGTTTAAAACTAATATGTTTTTTAGCTAAAATGTGTGGTTGAATTGTATTAAAAGCACTAGAAAAGTCAAAAAACATGATCCTAACAGAGCTGGCAGTTGTTTCGAGATGACTATAAATACTGTGGAGCATAAAAAATAGTGCATCATCCACCCCTACACCCTTCCTGTATGCAAACTGTAAGGGATCTTGGAAGACTGAGACCTGTCTACTCAGGTGACCCAGAACAACCCTTTCAAAACATTTCATTATGTGGGACGTCAGGGCTATAGGTCTCAGGTTAGTAAGACTATGACTCCTCACACTGTTTGTCTTTGGGATTGGAACTAAACAAGATGTTTTCCACATTACTGGAATTTTTGATGAAGACAGAGACAAGGACAAGATAGAACGAAGGACTGAGCACAGCTGGTCAGCACAGACTAAGATTACTTTGCAGACGAAGATTTTATTCATGAAACACAGCATCGTTTTATAAAATATGATGCATTGTTAGAGTGACACCCACCAGTATATAAAATTGTTAAAATGAGTCCCACAGCTACATTACATTGTTTCTTACACATTGATAATCTAATAATGTAATACAATAATATAACATTCTAAAGGACCGAAGGACAAAAGGACCATTTTGTATTATGATTTATTTTACTTTTTATACTTAATATATATATTTTCCTGATAACATATGTATATTTGTGTCTTTTACTTGTAGTATTTCTACATTTTGGTATTGCTACTTTGACCTTTTAAAGGATCCTACTACTGGGAGAGGGTCATTGAGATGTAAACCGTTGAGCGTTTACAACAATTGCTTTCAGCGAAGGTTTATTAAAGGCTTGTAATGTTAAAAAGAAATGGTTGCTGTCAGCCAAAATGAAAACATAGTCATCTTGTACCGACCTGTCAGACAGAGAGGCGTGTGTTACATGTGTAGCTGCTTCAACATACAGTGCATTACAACAACATGGGGACAGACATGCAGCCTAAAGCAGATTCGTGAGGCGGCCGACATTCCTCTCATAGCGCAGGCAGGTTAGAATCTTCTCCGTCCCTTACTGAGATTATCATCCTGTCTGCCCCTCAGCCGAGAATCCACGGGGAGCTACTTAACCTCACCCGCCTGAGGTAAAGAAAAGTCTAAAAGGTGGGTCGTCAAGACATGTGACCATCAATCATAACCGCTAATAGACGGCTTCACAAGACAAGCTTCATGGTTATCCTCAATCTAGCACCAATCTTCCAATGTTTTATGGCTTTTTTTTTTTTTTTCGTTAAAAAGTGTGTTTCGGAGCAGTAAATACTGGAAGAAAATGGAACAGTAGGTGGAATTTTCTCTGTAAATGGAGCTATTTTCTCCGAGCAAAGTTTAAACTGGGAACAGCCCAAAGGCATCCTCATGATTAACAACTGCCAGCGGTCTTCAATCTGCTTTCCAAGGTCGCCATGTCTGTCACATCCTCATGGGCCAACCCATGTGACCCATGAGGGGCCCATTGAAAGATTTACGCCCTCAGTGTTTTGCATTGCACCATACTGTGAACAATGGAAAACAGTTTTTTTATGGGCTCTCTTGCATGGGCATTTCCTAATGAGCCCTGCACAATGAAGATCAAACACTCATAACGCTCTGACAGTGTGCCAGCCGCATCGCTGTGTCCCATTTCAATACTGCATGCCAACGCTATAAAGTATAACCCATGAAGTCTTTTTTCAAAAGGTTAGTGTACAGTAGCTCTTTTTATTGTATACTTATGTGCCGACAGGAAATGACAGAACCTTGTGTGTGCTGATGAATTTCAACAGAGCGGTTACTTTCCACGGAGGTTTCCACGGATCGTGGTTGCATCTGGACCCTGGTCCTGCCTCCTGGTTCCAAGCCGTGGCCCTGCTGACGCACATTCTTCTCTATTTTACCTTCTGTATGAATTCATGCACCATTAATGCACATTAGTAACTCTGCTCCATCCCCGAAGTCTTTTTGCCTTCTCGCTTCGCAGGTTTCTATGGATCGTGGTTAAATCTGGACCCTGGTCCTGCGCCCTGCTGTGGTCCTCCCCGACACCTACTGCTACTATTAAATGAATCATTTCTGTCATGTGAATTGAACGTGTTGTAACTCTGTTATGCTGTTCATTCTGTACACATGACATCTATTTTTGTACTCTGTCCATCCTGGGAGAGAGATCCTCCTTCTGTTGCTCTCCTGAAGGTTTCTTCCATTTTTCTCCCTGTTGAAAGGGTTTTTTTTGGGGGAGAGTTTTTCCTGAGTCGATGAGAGGTTCTGGGACAGAGGATGTCGTTGTGTACAGATTGTAAAGCCCTCTGAGGCAAATTTGTAATTTGTGATTTTGGGCTATACAAAAATAAATTGAATTGAATTGAATTGAATTACTGTGGAGCACTTTGACCAATTTCAATTCTTTTGAAAAATTCACAAATAGCAAGTTAAAATGTATTTTACTGGACTGATCTATGTGTTGGTGGGGCTCGCTCCACCAATACTATGAGTGATAATAAAAGTGATAGAGTGAACAAATACAAAAAAAGAAAGAAAAATAAACAAATAACAAAAGAAAATTAAAATTCTTAAAATTCTAACCACATTTGGAGTGAAAGAGGAAATGAAGGGGAACTTTGCATTTGGTTATCTTCCTGTGTAACCTTAAACATGTTCAATAGTATTTAACATGCTTCAGGGATACAGTGACGACTTAACACAAGTCCCATCCTCTATAACATCAAGTAACGTGGAAACCGATTTGTCATATTAATAATTCCACCCTGTTTGACTGCTTCTCTGCTTTTTCAGCCTTCACCTGTCGGATACAGGAACAGGAACTCGCACCTGTGGTTTCGACAATGTTAAAACGTGTCTGTTTCCCCTCTCGCTGTTCGTGATACTGTTTTATTTTTCCTTTTATACATGCCATGTGGCAGATGACATTACACAGGTTCACTTTAACCCCCTGTGGGTTTTCCGTTCCGCTCCCATAACACTAAAAAATTAACTGGGACACATCCGCCTGCCTGTCTTTTATGAAGGTGAAACTCCCACATTTCCCCTATTTCTGTGTCCACTCTCAAAACCAGACTGGTGCTCGGTCATCTGTTGAGTCTTTCCTGTGTGAGTGCGTCGAGAGGTGACGTGAAACATAGAGTGTAAACTTCCTGAAGTGTCTGGATGGAGTAGGGTTCAGGTGGTGAGGGGAATGTCTGTGGAGGCCTAGTGGAGGCCTTTGCTGTGCTAAGAAGAATCAAGAGCCTTTCAACTCTTATTGTATTGAATGACTAACACTGTGAATGCCAAATGATCTCATCATGGGAGGAGTTGCATTTTTTGACTAATATTTACAGAACACAAACCCTGTTTCATTTTTACGTAATTTCAGATCAAGCCATCTGATAAAACTGTGGGTGAGGAGAATGTTATGGCTAGGAACAGGCAGACAGATAGCAGCGATAAACGTCGTAAGAATGGAATGAAGCGCAAGGAAAAGCAGTGACAGAAGGTGTTTGGAGCCTGTGGGCAAGGCACCTACCCTCCTGGCCTGGAGCATGTCTGGCTTTTTGTCTGGCTTTTACAGGAGAGTAGACAGATTACTTGCAAGGGTTGAGACGGTTCAGTGAGCTGAAGGTACTATGGTGACATGGCAGCTTGAGGAGGGTGGGGGGACCCATATCCTTTTACAGTCTGGAAATAAAGCAGGCCAGCGGCGGTGGAACGGCCCCACGTCTATCATCTTATTGGGCAATTAGATGACAATGTCACAGCAGCACTGCTGGCTGTGGAGGTCCTGCACCAGACTGTTGCAGGCCGGGAGGTATTTTAACACGAGAGGAGTATTTCATCTCAATATCTCATGTGTTATTGAACTAACCCCTGCATAACGTTATCATAACCGCACTTTTCTGCAGTATTCCCACATAGAAACATGAGCCAGTGGCTGTTTAATCGTGAACCAAGGTGATTTAGCTCCGTAAAATTAAAGTTGTGTAACAGAGTAAGAAAACGGCAAACAGCTGGATTTAAAGAGAGTAAAGGAATTTCTTTTGTCACGTGCGTCGAATTTCATCCATACCAGGGGAATACACCACACACTGGCCGACATTAGACATCCTTCCTCTGCAGCATTCTTCACGGTGACTCCTGGGATTTGAGGATCGAAAAACATCCAAGTGATGTACAAAGAGAACAGCTCAAGGTGCATCACCCCTCGCCCCGGCGGATAATCGGGAGACAGCCGAAATAACCCATGCAAATCTAAAAACACGCAGGCATGAACCCTGTCCCCTATAAACAGAGGAGACCCGTCACTGTGACGAGAGTAGCAGTATTCAAGGAATGTCCTGATCTGGGATGCCTTAGGGAAGAGACTGAGAATGCCCATGACCCCCATTATTCTGCTTTAACATATACACTCAATAAGAGGATGATTCATAAGACAGACCACATGCACAGTGAGAACAGATTACTCCTGACTCATGTGTTCACAGGTGTGATGCAGATTCTCAATGACACTGTTCCCTTTTCATCCTCATCAGCCTGTCCTGTCTTTTGGCTGTCTGCGCCACATGTTAAGCTTTTACATGGTATCATATGGCAAAGTTACCCGTAGTATGACCGTTCTTTTTTCTTCTTCTTGAAATGTGTCCTTAGACTCAATGAAGTGACATCACTGTTAAAAGTTATTTTTTTTTTAAATGGCACGCAACAGGATGATTATTGGGGTCAAGGGTTGAGTGACCCCTAAAGGCCAAGGGCTGTTCTCTGTCTGACGACTAAGGCAGCTAAAGCGTGGTTAGTGAGTGGCAGTTAGAAATAAGTGGTGATATGTGGCAGGAATGTAACACAATGACATGTTTGACGGTCAGCACTCGAGTGCCTGGGTGGTTTGTGGAGGCAATCTAAATGTCACATTTATTGTTTTGGACCAGTGCTTCTGTACTCTAAATCTGATGACAGCCAACTGCTTTCATTGTGGGTGCTTTTTGAGGAATGCAGTGAAAAAAAGTGAACGGTTCTCTAAAAAATAAATATGCAACTATTTGTTTGAGGCTGATAAAAAATAGTCCTAAGGTAGATGGTGACAAAGTGTCACAGTCATAATCTTCATTATAATTTCCCTTTAAAGCACAGTAAACAAGTCTTCCAGGGTTTTGATTTTGCTCTTTTTAAAAAGTCAGATTTTCGGAACCGGCGTGGGCGGGGACTGTGAGAAGGCAAGAAGAGGAGGGCGGTGCTAACCTCTTCATATTCCCAAATGTCAATGAACTCACAGCAGATTGAACCCTGACGTGAGTGGGCTGGAATAATTTAAGGATGATGTGCGCTCAGATAATATGAGTTGAGTCTAACGCCACATTTCTACCATGACCGACGGGATTAAGCTCACGCTCGAGTCTCTTGACTTCCTAAAAGAATTAGAATGATTTTCAAGTAATTATTTTGTAACAGAAAGGAACATGTTGGATTATTAACTGCTGGATATCCTTGGATCAAGCTGTTGAGGGCGCGTTCCAACTTTTATATAGGACAGGTGACTTTATGTAGCAGATAACAACTCCTTCAGGATGAGACTGTGGACTTTACTCGTCATTATCCCGGTGTGCGCATCATCTCCTCTGCCAGCCGGTGAGTTTGAACTTGTGTCTCTGAGACTTTTACGCACGCACTTCAGGAAGATCTGAATGAATAAAACAAGCATTGCGATTGCGATTCTGGAAAACGTTGTATCCACGTGCCTAGTGCACACCTTTATAGAAAGCAAGTTGGGGAAGCGGGAACCGAACTCACCACCTTTGAAATAGTCTTATTGTCTGCCTTTCCCGATGTACAACTAAAGCTCTTTTCTCGCTTTCACTCACTGTATACTAAAATGAGCGCACCTTTTTCTGACCAGAAACTACTAAATCCAAAGGTCCAGCTGTGGAGAGAAGCTGCTCCGGCCGAGCCTGCAACCCCCGCATGGGCAACTTGGCGCAGGGCAGATTGCTGAGCACCCAGTCGGTCTGCGGCTCCAACTTCTCGGAGCCGTACTGCGTCTTCAAAGAGACGGCTTCGCCCCGCAGCAGGGAGTCCTGCCCGCCAGCAAAATGCAGCAAGTGCAACTCCGCGAGCCCCGTCCAGGCGCACCCACCCTCCGCCATGAGCGACTCTTCTTTCCGATACCCGGACACTTGGTGGCAGTCCGCAGAGGGGGTGAAGGAGGAAACGCTCCAGCTCGACCTGGAGACGGAGTTCCTCCTCACCCATCTCATCCTGGTGTTTCGCTCCCCCCGCCCGGCTGCCATGGTGCTGGAGCGCTCCCAGGACCAAGGGCACACATGGAAAGCCCTCAGGTATTTTGCCAGAGACTGCGAGGAGGTGTTTGGCCTGGCAGAGGGGTCGCCAGTCGGGGAGAGTGGAGCAACTTGCACCTCCAAGTATTCAGGAGCTTCCCCTTGTACCAGAGGAGAGGTGAGTCCAGTGTCTTTGTTTTTGAGAGTGTGGCGCGAGGGGGGTGTCTTTGGGGGCCACATAAAAATACATAGGACTTCTGCAGGTAAATAACAGACGGAAGAAAACTATCAACTAAAAACAAGTTCTACCTTTGACAGCTTATACCCCCTGTAGATCCACCCCGAGTGTATCAGTGTACAACAACACTGGTCTTAGTTCAACCGCCCAAATCATCAGTGTTTTAATGAAACATAACACATTTTCAGATAAACAGGACCCTGGCATTAGAAAGTCAAAAGCAAAGTTGTAACACTGGCAAATTATGTTTAGGGAGTGGAGTACACGTACACAGACAAGGGTTAAAGTGTCTTCTCCCTGAATCTGTTATGACTGAAATTTGAAAACTGATTATATGGTTTTATAGAAAATGGAAAATACAGACAATACGACCAATAAAATGATCAAAGTGATGTTCTTCCATGCAATACATCAGACAAAGCTCTTCACATCTATAAAACAAGAACACGTGAGTAACTTTTTCCGATGCGAAGGCCCAAGGACAGATGATGTTGTGCTGTACAGAATGTAAAGCCCTTTGAGGCAGATTTGTGATTTATGATATTGGGCTATACAGATACATTTAATTTAAATTGAATATGATTTCACAGGAAGTTTACGGACATTAATATAGAATTACCATCCAGCCCTAATCTTCACAAAATGTGAACTCTGTTATAAATACACTTGGGTCAAGAGCCAATGAACAGTAATCTTTGAGGTTGCTGTCGTTCATAGAAAAGGTTTAAATACTGGATGTGATTTCATTTCTCAGATCTGAGAGTGACCACATCAAAACACACTGCCAGCACTTCACAGCAAAGTCTGTTTATTGGCAGCGGGATGCACTATAAGCTGATATCACACAGCCCACTGAACAAACAGCTGCTTTGTAAACTGACCTCCTCTGATGGGCTGTGGGAGACATTTTTTTTGTTAGGCCAGCCTTTCTAAGCTGCAAACTGCTTTGACATGCACGGCTAGAATATCAATGTTACCTTTTACCTCTGATGTTCCCCTGAAAGCATTTTTTTTGGAGCTGCTGCATCATCACAGGGAGGTCTGAGCCAGATAACCAGCTATGATTAATACATGAGCAGGCCATCCATTCACACAGATGGTGTGCAAGAGAGACTCTCACTGGAGCCTCGGACCACATTGGGAGGTTCTGGTTGAATGTCTGAATGAATATATGGCTTTGACTGATCTCATAATTGCAGTGTATTTGGAACAAGTATGTGTCTTGCTACTGTATGTCAGCTCTCTTGTATAAGCTTGTCACCCTTTATAATTAGTGTATCTGTTGCTCAACATGCAAAAGGCCCAACATGTAGAGTTTGAGTAATAAAGTAACACTACAGGCATCATATACTTACTTTAAACTCTCGGCTTGCTGTAATGAGACTAAAAATCAGAACTGGCTCGCGATTTGTCAAATGCAATGTTTATACAGTAAAACCTGTTGTTGACATACAATACTGTATCACTCACAGTATTCACTCGTTTTAATACAAAATACTGTATATTCATTTTGATACAGCATTAAGTCTCTCTTGTGTACAGAACAAATGGAGGATGCAGGACGTATTAAGTATGGATTGTAATAAATTGTAGTTTCACCCATTACTGACACACAGAACTGCTATGAGACTTTGATTGAAAATGAAAACAAAATGTATTGAGGATATATTTTGTTTCTGTCCACAACTCATCCACTCATGCTTCCATAAAAATAACACAATACTTATTGTGTTTTTTGCTTTATTGTTTTTTTTTGACAGTTTTAATTCCTGATGTTTCCTAATGTTTCTCATATACACACAGAGAGGATGTATCTGAAAGATCAAACTTCAACTAAACTTAGCGTCCATGTTTACATTGGAGCTAGTCTGATGTTCCAAGAGCAGCAGCTATTTGAGGAGCATGAAAGGCGAACCAGATTGATGCCTGTTTTTCATTTGGCTTACCAAGAAAAAAGAGAAACTGATATAATTTATGTTTACGTCATGGTCTGTCAGCGTCTCAAAGGTCCATTTCTTTTGCTTGTTATAGAGGCTTTTACAAGTGGAATAACACAGATTTTAAGACTCTTTCTTCACTTTTTTTCAGGTGATCTATCGAGCTTTGTCGCCCTGGAACTCAATGGATCCATATGGACCAGCAGCCCAGGACCAGCTCATGATCACCAACCTCAGAGTCCGTCTGCTGCAGCGCCAGCAGTGTCCCTGCCAGGCCAAACATCCTGGGGCTGCTGTCCTCCCCACAGACCACTATGCCATCTATGATTTTATTGTCAAAGGCAGTTGCCTTTGCAATGGACATGCTGACCACTGTGTCCCAGCTGGGTTCTACCGACCCAACCAACAAAAGACCAACAACATGGTGAGCGATTTTGAGCTGGATTTTGTGAGTTCACAGCTAGCAGGTGCACAATACTCCACTTAGGAAAAGCTTTTGCTCTTCTGTTGTGAAAACTTACTGAGATGTTGTGTCATGCTGAAGTCTGCCGATGGCTTTATTTCGTCTCCATCGCTATTTGTTTATGTGGTGAGATTAGGAGTTGAGGGTTTCGGGGTTTTGTTCCCACCACTCCTTTGTTACTCAGCTGTGCGCTGGTATGTGCCGCTGAAGCTGAAGGCTGCAGTGAAGACTGGATATTAGGCCACAGCTTTACCTACCATTACAGGGATTTCAGTGTGTGGAAACCTTAATTATGGTATTCAGCCTAATGCTTTAACAACCCATAGCCTCTGTTGGGTTATTCTCTTTACTGTAAATGGAGACTAGAAGCGCTTGTTTGATTCCAACATGGTCTAAAGAAGTGTAGACATACTACACAGGCAGTAACAAGCTGGACAGTGTGTAACTGCTGTTATTGTGCATGTAGATGTTGGTATGTTGCAATGCTTAAGAAGTATTACACACATCACATGTAGGTGCAAGGCTGCTGGAAATCAGGCTCAATGAACAGTAACGCCTGCACATTGACGACGGACCACACATTTATTTAAAAGGCTGAAGTTTTGATCTCAGTCGGATCATCGTCAGGCCAAAATGATTTAAAATGGTTACCGAAACCACATTACATCAACGGGCTGATGCACATTTCAAAGTGATTAACAGTTTAAGAAGATGAAAGACGACGAAAACTCCTCAAATATACATTAAGCCCAAAGAGTGTTGCAGTACTACTTGCTCACTTTTCTCTCAGCATTGTTCTTGAGCCACTTGAAGACACATACAGTCATTGAAAGATGCGTGCAGATACAATGATGTAAATAAGTTTCTTTGCCTGGCAGGTCCACGGCAAGTGTGTTTGCAGACACAACACAGCCGGTGAGCACTGCGAGCGCTGTGCCCCTCTCTACAATGACCAACCCTGGCAGGCCGCCAACGGCATCATCGGGACGCCACATGAGTGCCAGAGTGAGTGATGGGGCAAGAGAGTCAAATGCAGAGTAGGACACACAGCATGTAGACGTATCTTGAAAATGAATTTTGTCTCATAAATCATATGTGACCTTTAGACGCTCATGCAAGATGAATAACAGAGCAGTTCCTCTTTCTTTTATGTCAGTTATACTGTAGGAGTTATCACTGCTATCTCCAGGCCTTTGAGAGTTCATCTGAGCAAAGAACAAAACGTCTCAGTGTGTTTGATTGTGCATGTCCATCCAAACTTAGAGTGCAAGTGTAATGGCCACGCCAAGAGCTGTCACTTCAGCCGTGGATTGTGGCTAGCGACAGGACGGCGGAGTGGTGGCGTGTGTGACGACTGCCACCACAACACAGAGGGCCGTCACTGCCAGAACTGTGAGAGGGGCTTCTTCAGAGACCCCAGCCGACCAAAAACTGCCCCTGACTCCTGCAAAGGTAAATCTTTTTCTGCAGAGTGCAGCTCTTTTTTTCTTTCTTCCTTAAACCATAACTCTGTATGGCTGAATGCCAGCAGAGAATTCCAATTAAGAGAGGGAGTCTTTGATATTTTGAGGGCAGTAATGGAGATTAGAATTTTCTTTTGACCCTCCAGACTAAAGCAGATTGATCTCTAATTTTCCCTCAGCACCTTTCTGAGTCATTGCCTCCCCAGCAACGAGATAGTAAGATGACTCTAGTCCGCTCCTTAGCAGGAATGACGGAGACCGCACTGTTTTGGAATGTGACTATAATTGCAAACAATGGAGGAATTTCCCATGGACCATGCGAGCACATTTTTCCCATTCTTGCCCTTTCGCCCCGCAAGGCATGCTGAAGCATTTTTAAGACCAAACATGCCATTTTTGGAAACAGATGAAGCAAGTCTGTAACAAAAAATCAATCTGTCATCACGCGGGACCATCAGGCGGCAGGTCTGACAGCGTAGAGAGGGAGTGATTTAACGTTTGTTTTTGCTGCAGCTGCTTCCAGCATGTTGCGTACATACTCCCAGCTTGTTGCTTGTTACAGGGGGATGATAAAATACAGTACACTTTTTATATTGCCACGGGAGTTTACTGTGTACACTCTAAATGTGTTTGTTTGCGCTTCAACAAGTGTGTTTGTCCTTCGCATACATGCAGGCTCATAATGTATACTGAGGGCTTATAGCTCTGTGCCAGAAAAGCAGACACGTCTTTTGACCTACAAACAGAGATGTTAACATACAGCCCTATTGCTCTGTCCCCCCTCTCCTCTGCAGCCTGTTCCTGCCACCCCGTAGGCTCCGTCCTCTCAGGAGGTAGCACTCTCTGTAACCCTAGCAGTGGGGAGTGCACTTGTAAGCCCGGTGTCGGAGGCCCCCGCTGTGACAGCTGCATGCTGGGATACTGGGGGCTTCACGATTACGGCTGCCGTCCATGTGACTGCACGGGGGACTGTGACCCCTACACCGGTGACTGCATTTCTGGGTGAGAGCCAAGACTTAATAACATATCCATAAGTATTTTTACTTGGATTAAGTGATATATGGCATAGAGGTGGAGTGCATTCTGGATGATTAACAGTAAGTAGAGCCCTGCCTCTGACTGGTTTTACCTCTGCGGCACAGCTCAGACGTGGAGGTCTTCTATACAGCCACCGGCCACATGGGACACAGCAGCAATACCAGTGAGACGGCACTCTTTAGGCTAGAGGAGCTTTTCTCTGCACTGCACCACTCTGGTGAGTCACAGGTCATATCACATGAAATACACTGCACACTCATCAGCCCACACACAATAAATGCAGCCGTTTTGATGTTGAAATCTATACATCATGAAGAAGTGATTTATATGAATCCTATTAATCATGTTTAATTTTTTTTCCAGAGAAATGTGAGTGTGTTGAAGTTACACTTGGCAGCCCTAAACTCTTTTGTGCTGCCGAGTATGACTATGGTAAGTGCTATTGACAGAGGGAATTAATTCAGTATTGTGTGAGCCTATCATGGCAATGTCTATGATATGTTCAAAATGTTGGTTGTTCCACTTGATACTTGATATCTCGTCTAGGGTTTTCCATAAAGTTTTCTTAAAATAAAATGTTCTGTTTATTTGTTGTTACTCACCAAAATACATTACGTGTATCATTGAGATCTATTAAAAGTATTGAATGCTTTTTCTTCCACATAAAACATTTGCAAAGCCAATTGAAATTTGCATCGTTTACATCCATGTTCACTTGCTAGACGTCTTCTTCTTCCCTGCCTTTGCTGGTGCATTGCTGCGGTTCTCGGCATATAAATCCCACTTTTTTCAAACCGTTGGCACCAGGACAAACAAAACAAGGACCCACTCACAAAAACATTGCTCAATAGCGCTACCAGAGGTCAGAAACTCCCCTGGGTACCTTTAAAGAAATGTTGTATTGCACCTCAAGGTCAAAATTGATGCAGCACAGGCCAAGATATCTGACTTTTAGTCCAAAGCCTGGATCTGTAAATAGATGTTCCTACAATTCCCATGTTGCAACTCAATAAAATCTTTTAATTAGATTCACATCTTTCAAATGCAATGCCCCCAGTATGTAATGCAGGTTGTCTTTTGAAAAATCTCCAAAACCCCAAATCCTGATGTCAGCACTTGAAAAGCTCCTACAGGACCAAAGAAGGCTTTACACAACTGTTTACAGAAAATTGGTAGTTCTCTTCATGACTAGTAAACTGATCTGTAAAAGTTTGAGAAGTGGAAATTGTATTTTGTAGTTGATAGACTACTAATTTGTTGAACAACTGTTTGTGTTGCCTTGGCAGTGCTGGTGGGGAAGATAATGTCAGCTCACGATAAAGGCTCCCATGCAGAGGTGGAGGTCAAGGTCAAGAAAGTCTTGTACCAGAACCCCCAGATGAAGATCCAGAGGGGAAGCGTTACCCTTTACCCAGAGTCCTGGACCACCCATGGCTGTACCTGTCCCGTCCTCAACCCAGGTCAGCTGCAGCCACTTCCAGTGGACAACTTTGAGTGAACAATCTGCCATCTTTGTGCTGAATAGAAGATCTTTGTCACTGCTCATGCAGGCTTAGAGCTGGTGCCAAAGTCCTAGCATCACTCATTTAGATTGGACATTTACAGCTTAAAAATTAGAGCCACCTATCTGTTATGAGACTGTTTCACATCTAACACATTTACAATAATCATTTCTGGCAACATTCTTTCAAGCTGGCCATAAATGCAAAGTATTTAACTAACTGATTATAGTTATATAATGATGCGCGATCTTTTTTTAACATAAGGTGATTTTTAGTGGCATTCTCAGCAGACTTGAGATTCAGTAGGGTTTACACTCTGCTCTCTCTTCTCCAGGATCTGAATATGTTGTGGCTGGTCATGAGGACTGGAAGAGCGGCCGACTGATGATCAACACCAAGAGCCTGATTAAAGCGTGGAAGTCAACCCTGGGACGTAAAATTCTTCACATCCTCAGAAATGACTGTGGCCGCCGGTAGGGCAACGATGATCTGTGACATACTGGAGTGTGCAGAAAGAACAGAGGGACTGTTCAAATTAGGCTTTGCTTTGACACTAAAATGAAAGCAAAATCTAATGCCCACTACAGGGATTTTACTGTTCCTTTTGTGTCTCAAGTGGAGTGCACATCCTCAGGAAACAGCTACAATGCCACAGTGCTGTGGTTGTTAGCCTGAGGTAGAAATAAGCACATACCTCACCAGACTACAGTCACTTAAGAGTAAAAAAGAACAACGCCGTTCATCTGAACAAAGACAAAGCTGATGGTGAAATTTCATTCCTTTACTGTATGATATTTTCCAGGTTATTTATAAACAATAAGTAAAGCATGTTAAAAACTCAATTACACTTTATCTCCCGGCCAAACGTTCTGTCAGAGTTGATGATCCAGTCACGTCCTACTGCATCAATTTCACTGAGAGCTGTTTACTTTGAAATGTTGGAAAGGTGCAGAGTAAATTATCCTTGTCGTCTCACAGATATTGCCGATAAATCATGAATGAAGTCAACATCCGAATGTGTGCGAATGTGGATGTGTGCATTTGCTTGATGTCCTTGGCAGGGAGTCGGGGACTGTGCAGGTCACAACAAGCAACTCCTGGGTGAGGGGAGAGGATGAAAAAAACATTAAAGGAATCAGACGGCTTAATCTGAACAGCTCTGCTCAGCGCCGGCAAACTCGCCAGCCTGCTGTCTGACAAGAGCAAAGCACATTCTGCTCCACCATCTCAGGCCTGGCATACATGCAACCAGCTCAAACACTTGGGATTGAGTTTGCTCTCACAGCTGGTTCAGCTACAAGAGTGGGTCATTGTCAGGTTGCTCCAGTCCGATTCCCTGAGGATTTTCTGTTGTCCTTGTTCGAACCTGCTTCCTTTTGAGGAGGATTTACTTAAGAAGGCCTCTCAAAACCCGACCCTGTGGGAGCCAGTGTGTGTGTGTGTGTGTGTGTGTGTGTGTGTGTGAGAAAGAGCACACTCTCTTTCACATATGCTCCTCTTTTTGGCCTATGACTCCTGCCGCCCCAAAATAAACATGTATTAAAAGCCATTGACATCACAGTGTATCAGATCCAGAGTCCACAGGCCCATTTTTGAGCCAGGCCCAGTTAAGAATAGGTCTGGTCCGCTGTCTCCAAGGAGAAGGACAAACTCTGTGAGGAGACATGATGCATTCCTCCAACGTGACATCAACACTCATGTCCTTGTCCCAAAGACTTTACCAAAATAAGAGAAATGGGCTGGAGATTTTCTTGTAAAGGACAAAGTGGTGATTTAGGGTACATGAATGTACTCTGCCATCAATGTGATATTTGTATTGCTATTTCTGTGTGTCCTATGTGTTTTTCTTTTCATCTAAACTACAAAAACGACAAATTGGTGTGCTCATTCTTAATGCTTCAGGGAAAAATTTCTTTCTTTCCATGATGACATAATGCTAAAGCACAATACTATGAATAGCCTGATGTATCTTACTGTAATCTCTTCACTAGTGCAGGTGGCTGACTGATGTTGGACCCATGTTTTAGTACCGCCCTCCTTTGGTTAAAGGAGAGAAATGCACCTTTATATCATCAGATATTTGTAATGTAATTAAGTATTGGGAGCTCTTTTGCAGATATGCACACAGTAATTGATGCAAGATTTATAACAATTTATTTCTTACAAAACTGCCTCAAATTAAAATAGAGCAAAGAACTATAGAAATATAAATATTTCATTTCAGTTTCCTCACAAGGTCTTAACGCATGAAGCTAAGCATTTTTAGGCGAGGTGGTCGCCAAAACCTTTTTTGCATGTTTGTTTTGCATATATTTGTTTTGCATATTTCCTAAAAGCAGCACATAAAAATGTGACTAAAATGGCAACACTACCTTTGTTACAAATATGCCCTTTGTCTATTGGCTCGATCCTTTGGAAAATAAATACTAGTAAGCTACTGCTATGACACAAATATTTTGCCTTTGCTAGAATAATTACCTAATGGTACTCAAGTAGTGGCAATTTAGGTCGGAGAAATATTGCATAATTGCTATCAGTCCGCAGAGGTTTGTTGTCGTTGAGCTGTCATACTCCTCCTGGCTCGCCTTGAGTTTTGGCGCATGATTAGTAGTCGTCTCCCCGGCTCACTACCTCCTTGTAGGTGGGCCTGAGTAGGATGGTGTGCTCGTACTGGGCGGTGTAGCTGCCCTTGATGTCACAGAGAGGTGGGTACGGGTCTATGATGCCAAGGTCACACAGATTCTTCAACGCCATCAGGTATTTGCTCTCACCCAGGCGGTCCAGCCAGCGGCGGCAGAATGCCAAAGTGCCAAAGTTCTCATTGATCACATTCAGCAGATGTTTAGCCCTTGGAAGTCTGCAGCACAGTAACAGCACAGAGTCCACAGTGAGACAAATTCTAAAGATCGACTCTAAAGATGTAAACAATCATTCAGATATGACGCTCTATTCACAATCTCTTTTGTTAAAATTGTGGACAAAATATGAGGAGCAGATCAACCCACAAATAATTTTTATGAATCAATATTTTGCATTCGAATACAGGGATGAGATGAATACAGCAGTGCCAACCTTATTGGTACGTGTCCAACATTGAAGTTTTTCATGTAATGTGAGCACTCCATGTCATCGTGCACTGCACCTCTTCCCGTGCTGCCAAATGTCTCAATGGCGTAAGCTTCACCTTCCTGACGAGCAACAAAAACAAAAGGACAAAAAACTCAATTTGGTTGTTGATGTAAAATGTAGAATAAGTATGAAAATCGATGCACCATTATGCAGAGCTGAGTGGGTGTGATGTTACTGAAAGGACAGAAACACTCCAGGGGGACTGAGAGTAAATTTAATAAAAACCTCAGGATGCCAGCAGCTGACATCTTCATGTGTAGTCTATTAAGGACAGTAGTGTCCTTTGCGGAGCAGCGCCTCGTGCGAGTTGATTGGCTGGGTTTCATTGGCGTTTTGTGTCTCTATCAGCGCTTGGCTGTTGTAAGAGTCCCTGTGGTATTAGCTGATAACGCTGCGACACCCTCTCTCTCTGCACCGATAATCAGTCAAAGTGCTAGCAGCCCTGTGGCACGCCCAGCTGCCACTCTCTGATCACAAAGAGGGTAATGGCCCTGTTACGCCAACACTCTTCGGCTAAAAATAAAACACACAAATCTGCCACCTCAGCAGCAACCCCCCCACCTCCTCATCCCATCAACCCCCCTAGCCCTCCTGGAACCATCAGGTAAAATGCTTGACTCAGCGACTTGCCAATTAAAATGCTCACTTCTGTCGAAATGTGCTGCAGCTGTGCAGGTGTGAGGCAGGCGTGGATCTCAAATCTCAGTGTAGGCTGAGATGTTTATCCTCGGTGAAGGGCCAGCCTGTTAATGAGCTCTGGATGCCCACAATTCAGTACTCTTACGATGAAATGAGGAGCTAGAGTTTTAACAAGTGTTGCAACTCGATGCGGCTGGTAATTCCATTAAAGGTGTAATTAAAGTGCTGACGAGGGTGACTAAGAAGCTGTTCGAGCAGTGAATGGGAACACTTCTCCACACCCCATCGTAGCCCTAACCAGCCACATGTTCTTCCAATTACACTTAAGACTTAAAAAAGGTTTATTTATATGCAAGGTCAAGCAGCTAATAAAGGTTTAATTTTTGATAAAAAGACAAGACAAAAATTTCAGTAAAAAGAGGCTGGAGTGTTGTTTTGTGCTCCAGAATCTCGTCACATTCACATTTGGCGAAGATAAAATAAGATTTTGAGTAAGCTATAATCACTGCTGTACAAACCTCCATCCTTGTGGCTTCTCCGCCTTTAACAATAGGGACTGTCTTCCCTGAGTGTATCCTGTACTGTCCAATAGAGTGGCCATTGAGATTCCTGATTGGCTTCACTATAAAGAGAACACCACACAGAGGTTGAATAAATAGGAAGTAGCACTCAACCTGTGCATGAAAGAAACAAGATGATAAATGACCTCCTATTACCTTGATATGTTTTCCCATCTATCTCCACTTCATAAGACTCCATGACTTCCTGAATGGTCTCACCAACATCGCACAGCCGCACATCAATTCCTGCAAACTAAGGCAGAGAGGCGTACACATGCATCATATCATAACTACTTGAAAAGTAGCTGCTATGTGAGTCTATGTTGTATTTGTATCTAAATATTAGTTCCTTAAATGTGAATCCGTACACTAAACACTTTAATGAATCGTTCCTGAAATCTGAAGGTACTAAGAGGAACAAAACCAAAACGAGTGCAATTTTTGTTGTTGTTGTGACACTTCTATGTTTTCAAATGTTTCTTATCTTATCATTACTTCCTCGTTTTGTCCATATAATTTGTATGTCCCCCTCTGTAAAGTTATTAGGAATCCATTACTTTATTATAATGACCTTATCGTGTCATTTTTATGTCACATTTAGCCACCGAGTCTTTCCTGAGGATCAACCATTAGAGCCAGATGGAACTAAATTCTCAATCATTGCATTATTTTAGAGGTTTAATTGCAATACTTTGCAATCTAGACATACATATTAATGTAACTGTGATCTGAATATGATTATCCTCATTCCTTGGTACGTAGTCAGGATCTCTTGTGTAACCAGCGGGACAAACAAGCACCACGCAGGAGAAGATCTGTATTACCTTAATGCCAGTGTCAGTTGCGTCTCTCACAGCCTCCAGCAGCCTGTCATACTTTGGATTGAAAGTGACAGTGAAGGCACAGTCTATTATTCTACCTAAAAGACCAAACATTTTGGTTACTCACAACAGTTTCTATGAGGTTGTCATTTTGCAGAAATATTCAGAATGTAATAATCCCCCCAAAAAAACAGTGTAAGTTAATTAACTTGCGAGAACAGTTTATTCCAGGCAGTAAGAATTATAACGTAATCATCGTTTTACCGTGTCATAATAAATGCCAAGTGTGAAATGGCATAGCAAAAACTCAAAAAGCACTTAAAAAGTTATTAGCGAGCTCGAACCGTTGATGTGCGTTCCAAAGTCAATTTTGCAGACGTCGTCGTAGCGCAGCACCGTGGGGTCCCCTGCGTTTGGGGTGTAGTGGGCAGCACAGTGGTTGATGGAGCAGCCGGTGGGGAAGGCCAGGCCAGCCTTTAACCCGTTTTCTTTGATGAGCCTCCTGGAGCAGTCCTCCAGCTTCTCACTGCCAGAAACAGAAAGCAGCACAAAGGGACAATGGATGACAGGAACAATGAGACTGTTGTCAGGGCAGATAATGCATCCAGAAGAGGTTGAAGCCACAAAAGCGGTTCTGCTTTCTTTGATGATTTTAAAACAGTATATTGCAGGTTCGGACAAAGAGGTGCTGAAACCAATGTCCTTGTAATGATCCCAGGCAGGTATGAGCAGCCGAGATATAAGTCCATTCAAGGGGGCTCAAGGACAATATCTCAGTGCATGTCTCACCAGATGTCAATCATGGTCATCCCTGGTTTGATCCAGCTCCTGACATACGAGCGGACCTGCCGATGAGCCTCGGCCGCTTCCCTGAAATCACTCCACATCTCCTCGTTGGCCCTGTCCAGCGCCCGCTTCTCTTCACTGGTGGTCCGCCACGCTGCACTGCGCCTAGCGGGAGGCAGGCAGGCACACCGCAGAGAGGAGGAAACTCATTATCTTCTCATTATACAAATACTTGTAACGGGGATATGACACACTTGTAGGAACCCTGTACAGGTGAACGTCGTGTTGTCAAACCTGACGACGTTAATTTGCTCCTGAACAGGAAAGTAAACCACACACTAAACTTTGCACCTCATCACGTTGTCCAAGTGCAAAGCAGAGAGACCTAAATAAAAACTACACATGTCACACAGCGGAGGACTACTGCTGAGTGTGAGGGACGATGTGGAGGTCACACACCCGTCTTTCGATGGCGGATATTCACACTCCTCTCCCTTTGGAAAGTCTCCGCTGGGATAGAGCTCACAAATAGGGATTGAGGGAGGGTCAGTCTGTCCCTTCACTGTGGCCCAGATAGTGAGAAGGAGAAACAGAGGAAAGAAAACACAAGTTATCCTCCCCATGTCCATGACATTAGCGCTTTAACCTAGCTAGAGAATAAAGTACAGTTCCTGACTTACAGATCTAATTAAGCAAGACATCCCCATGAGTAAAAGAGGCAATATAAAAGCACTTATATAGAGTGGGTTTTAACGATATGTAGGTCGTACTGAGTATGATGTCATACATGTTGACCTGTCTGTCCGACTTGCACGGTCCTGTAGCGTTTTGTCTTACACCCCCTGTGTCAGTCCTACATTATGTAACTGTCATGACACTAATTTACTAAGTCAACCTGCTTCTGTGCACGTGTTGTATTTACCGGTGATTCAACGTGAATCTGATGCATTCAATTCAAACACTGAAAAGCTTTTGCTGTAGGGTTCTTAGAGTGCTATCAGTCTAAATGTGAATCTGGTCCAAGTAATCCGGTGCAGACTGTAGATACATTTGCTGCACTGAGAAAAACGGCTTACGTCCTTTCTTCTTTTTCTTCTTCTTCTTCTTTTTTCCAGCTGAGTTCTCTCCCTCATCCCCATCTGTTGAAAGCATCATTAGTTTCAATACAGTTTGTAAAGTGAGAAATATCGACAGGAGCTTGGGCACAATTCCCAGTGTGCTACTGAAAATCAGATATCACATTGCAGATATGACCGACTGAATTTCACTGTGCACTTTCAGGAGCTTAAAGTTCAACACAGTCACCACTGCAGATGATGATGATGATGATGATGATGATGATGATGATGATGATGATGATGATGATGACGATGGTGGTGGTGAGGAGTTACCTTCTCCTCCATCCTCCTCCCTCTCCTTGTCCTCCAGTGTTTGCTGCTCCAACTGTTTTGTCACATCACCAACACCTCCGGCTTCTCCAGCCCCCTCAGCTTCATTTGTCCCTGCTGCAAAGTCACACACACGTGCATGCATGTGCAGGTGAACATGCACGTGTGCACCGATGGTATGCATGGACATACACACACACAGACAGACACATGCACTCACACACACAGACACACACACACACACACACACACACACACACACACACACACAGACACACACACACACACACACACATATAGAGTGAGTAAATTATTTGTGGTTCACCCATTTCAAGAAAGTGCATCCACTACGATCTCAACTTGGCAATGTCTGTGCATAATTTCTTTCCATGCCTTGGGAGTCAATATCCTCAAGGGCACGTGTGCCTTGCAGCATTATGACATTTAGCCCTTCAAAGACAGAGCTGTGTGGAAAACACTTTACTTATGGCAGGTTTAAAAAGTCAGGCTTTGCGGGATTTAATTTTTCCATATTATGAGGCAGGATATGGCTCTATGTTTTTATTTTTTATAAATATTACAGTGTTTGTCATCTTATTGCACTAAAACTGTGGACACTTACATAATTCCATGCAGCTTAGGGGGGATTTATGAAACATATTTAATCTGAAGTAAAATTAAATTGTATTACACCCATATCTTCAAATGACAGCTTTCAATCAGTTTTTGATGATAAATTCCTATTTTCAGAGATTGTCCCGTTTCCAAATGAGCTCAGCTCCAGCCGCTCAGAGTTGGGACAGCTGGACAGGAATGCCATCTGACAGGTTGGAAAGTCTCCTGTCCCGCATATCTGATGCTCGTGCTCTATATCGAGTGGCACTATAGAGGAGACAATTTTGCTTTATTTTTTTTTTCCAACCGATTCTCTGGGGATGCCTCTTACCTGGTGCGGTGGTCTTATTCCTCTTCTTCTTTCTTCTCTTTTTCTTTACTGATTCTGGGGCGTCCGGGTCTTCTCTCTCCTCGTTCAAGTCGTCCCCATTGAGAAGTTGAGGCTCCACATCACGCTGTAGCTCCGCCATGATCAGCGACTGAGAGGTGAAGTGACGCATAAGCTGCTGAGAGCCTCCAGTGGTCAAAGCGGAAAAGTGTGCTGGAGAAATCTGAGCCAATAATGAGCTATTAGAGTGCAACAACTTGACCCGAGTAGCCTCGAGGAAGACGATCCTCCACTGTGCTGAGGAACAAAACTTTCATTTATCATCACTTTTTCTCCGATAGGGGGAAATTACATTTTGGCACAAAACATATAGGACAGAAAAAAGCAGTTTGTTGTGTGGAGGCTGAAATGCTTATGTGACCATCAGGTCCTGATGGAAAAAAAAAAGAAAAAAAAAGAAAAGCTGCACTGCATGCTAGAATCATCACTTTGTCTGAGTCGCTATAGTTTCAGGTTACTGTGCGTAAATGTGACTGCGGCTCCTTAGTGAGACTTGTGTGTCACTTCTCTCGCGTGCCCACATCGGAAAACACCGTATCCGTTATTTTATAATACTCTTTTGTTGTTCGTATCGCCGGTTTGATGCCCGGAGTCGGTCGCTGCTGGTGCGTGTCGCGAGTATTTGGACACGAGTGTCTCCAAGCAACAAGCCCGGCGCACTGGTGTGGTCAAAGGCACGTTTACAGAAGGGACAGTTGGATATTAAATCAATACAGTTCGTGTATGTTGATATTTTTTTGCAAGGACGTCACATTTTACAGCGTGTTTTTCTGCGCGTGGCGACTCTTAAGAGGAAATTCAAGTGTTTTTTTTTTCTCGAGGAAATAATGACTTCTTCTGTCACGCAGACGGAAGTTAAAACTGGCCCTTTGTATTTCTTTGACCAGGTGAGCTGATGACTCATTTTGACTGACTTTAGTTCAAAATAAACAACAAGGTATTAATCCTGTAACTGATCTCTCTGCAGCCAACAAAACGAAATCGAATTAAAGGGGAACGAAGCAACATTTTGCACTTTAATTTGGGAAATGAAGGAGCGAGGTCAGAAGACACGACACAAAGGTAACTCAATTCCTTTAATCGCTACAAATCATTTTACATTTTCCTCGTGCGGCCAATACATTTTCTCATTTCCCCCCCCCACCCCCCATAGTAACCGAGAGAATGACAACACAGCAGGTGATGAGCTCACTCAGAGGCTGTCGGGTGAAACACGTGGCGATGTTCAACCTGATACCTCATCTGCTGTCAGCGCTGCACTCAACACAATGGACCACGACCCGATGGCTGCATACAAGCGAGCAGCCCCTCAGTTATTAGACGAAGTGGCTCGACTACTTTCACAACACAAGTGGGCTGAGGAGGGGCGCATTCCTCACGGGATCGTAAACATCCTGGGTTACTCCTGGAGAGATGTGACCGTGGGGTTGATGCCCTTGAAGAGCCCGCAGCGGACTGACGGAGGTGCCGTGAAGTTGGATGAAGGTTCATCCAGTCGGGTGTCGGCCAAAGACAAAAGGGAGGCAGGAGAGATAAACTCGTGTGTTGTGGGACATGCTGGTCCCTCTGTGAGAAAACCACCCCTCGGCTCAAACACACGCATGAAAAAGCTCAAACATCCTTCTAATAGAGGTGAATGAATCTAGGTGTCACATTTTTATGGTAGTCCACTTCCACAAGGAAAAGAAAAAACAACTAAATGGATAATGTTGTTAGTACTGGTGCTGAAAAAAAATCATAACTCATTTATTAAAGCCATCAAGATTAAAACACCTTTTGCCAGATTGTGTAAAAAAAAAGAAGAAAAAAATAAATCTGGCTGAGGTTCATCCTCCTCATGCATAACCTTGCTTTGTCTTTTTACCTTTCTGAGAAAGTGCTGCAACACATCTGACCCAAAATCAATAGCCTCTTAATTCAATAGTAACAACTGAAGACTTGATGGTATGATCGTATGATTGGCTAATTAGAAAGTCGTGCTAACTTTAGAAGTCGATAATAATGATTTCCTCCATTATAATAAACCATCAGGTTGTAAATGGCAATGCATTATTTGCCAAATATAAGTACAAGTATACAATATGTTTTACAACTGGCTTAAAAAGTACAGATACATTATTTATTAAAAATTAATTAAGCATTTACTAGCAGCCCAAACCCTTTATAAAATATGAATTATTAGAAAATGCTAGGTACAAATTATGTAAAATTGAGAATAAGACAGGACAGAACTATTGTTTTAACTATGTGCCATAATTAATGTAGGTAAGAAACAATAACAATGTGAGTGATGAAAGTGAAAAACCATTAAGTAATTTCTCATGACCTTTTAAGAGTGAACGTGAGGACAGCTTTAGTTGCAAGCTTGTGGAAGTGAGAGGATTAGTTTACCAGACAGGACAATGTAGCTGGTGTACTGCTGTCTGTTAATCTGCTGTCTGTTAATCAGTTACAGAGCTATTGAGTTACATTATTAAGTTTCCCGATGCCACTGTTAGTGACTGATAGATGCCCAGTATACAGATTCAATAAAAAGGTGAATTTAAGACTTTAGATGATACATTGACTGAGTTATTATACTCATATATTCTCACTCCCCAACAGCTCACAACTCCACCACAACTTTCTCCATGTCATCCGACAGCTGCAGTAATCCAGGTAGGAGATGGAGCTGAAGCGCTGTGTTAATGGTGGCCACTGTGTTTGTGGTTGACTGTGTGGCCCTTCTGCCTCAGCTGGATGTGATTTGTGTCCAGGTTGGATCATCCAGCCAAATCAGCCGTCCTGTGATGAGCCTCAGCAGATCAGTTTGTGTCAGTGGGTGCTGGAGCAACTCCAGGCGACAAGAAGTCCTGAGTCTGCTGCTGCGTTTGGTCTAAAAGGGTTTGTCAAATCAGGGGTTACATTACAACATTTCTCATCCGATAGGCTGATCAGATTTTTCTAGGGATGACAATGTCGGTTGATTGGTGGGTCCGGACTGAAATATGCCAGATATAATTAGATGGATCAGCATATAATTTGATGCAGATATCCAGGGTGCCCAGATGAATAGTGGTGATCCTCTGACTTTTCCCGTGGCACCACCATGAGCTTGCCATTTGTGGTTTTGATTGAAATGTCTTAACAATTGGATTGTCATGAAATTCGGTACACACATTCGTGTCCCCACTCAAGTTGAATTGTAATAACTTTGGCTAAATATCAGCATGTTAGCACTGTCATTGTGGGCATATGGCATGCTGATGTTAGCATTTAGTTCAAAGAATAGTTCTAGCTACTAGCTTTGTAGACTCTTCTTTATTTTCTCTCAGTCTTGAAGAACAAGTTTTTTTCAGATTATATGACAAAAAACATCCCTACTGAATTTTACATTTGGCCATCGGTTATTGAAATTTGTAGATGCTTCAGTTTGCAATGTAACTCCTCATGAATACTAAATGAGAAATCAGTTATTTAAGCATAAAAGTTTACTTCATCTCTGCGTAGAAAACTGCAAACAGCTGTACAGGACCAGAGCAAGTCCCTAATACTCCGTCACTACGGTGATGCAAAGAGCAAACTGAAGGACGGGAGAGTGAGGAGAACGGCCCAACCTGCCACTTTAGTCAATGGGATGCCCCGGATACCAGAAGTGAAGCAGCAGGATCCAGAACAGAGGAAACTACACTACAGGATGGAAGACGGCTCCTCGTTCATATAGTACCCTACTCGCATCTTGTTTATTCATAAATATTTTAAGTCTAGAAGTTCTCCCAGAAGTGTAGGACAAGTGTAGTCACTGCAGCTGACCTTTTGACCTTTGACTCTGCTCTCTCAGCTACCCGTCTGGTTGTATCTCAGTATGCCAGAGCCACTCAGGTCTGCCCTGTGGAGGCTTCTACACCAACGTGTTCAGCGACAGTGAGTGTCCCGTTGTTCTGGCGACTGTCACAGCGTCGGGGCACGGGGCTGTGACACATCCTCTTAGGTGAGCTCAGTGTTGATATGCATGAACATGTTGAACACACAGCAGTATGCCAAAGCAACTCAGGTCTGCCCTGTTCGAGGCAACCCATTACAGCGCTTGCACGTGCTTCAGCGAACGGAACCTTGCAGCTAACCGTATCATCCGATCATCCGTAGACACAATCTAATTTAGAAACTCTGAAGACAAGCGAGTTTAATGTGTTGGATTAGCTAGATGGATTGCTACTTCCATTAACGTACAACGTCTCCATTGGCTCGGAAATGTAGACTTTAATGAGGACGTGAGCCACTGAAATGAGGCGGAGTGAGTGAGGCAAGTAGAAGAGATGGTTGGCCTATGCGTTCAACTAGCGCTAATGGCAAAGTTAAGAAATGGTATGATCCACTTTAGGGGTGTCTGAAATCGTATTACAAGATTCTTCCAGGCATTAAAAAGGGAAAAAAATATTGGAATATTTCACTACGATTACAAGTAGAAAGAATATATAATTTTTTCAAGGTTCTAGTCTTAATTAAGGGGGTCAAACCCCCTCAACCCCCCCCCCCCCTGCACCCCCCCCGGTCATTGGAACCCTGATGACAGCTTTAATGATGTGTAAAATGTTCCTCCAGCTCTGCCATTACAGCAGTGTGGGACCAGGCCGGTGGATTCATATGTGACCATCATGGGAACATAACTAAGGAATGGAGCTGGCAGACAGACCGCTCACTGAGTGAGAAGATTGGTATACAGGTGAAGCCACAGTGCGATAGTCAGACTACCACAACCTTTTCTACCAATGACATGCTTACTGTTATAAAAAAATGATGTCCATGTTCTTTGAGCAATATACAGACAGAGTCAATAACAGGTTGCATATAGAGACCAGGGCGGAGGTAATCACCAGTCAATAAATATATTCAGTGACAAGGGTAAGACAAGGGGCTAAGAATCTGGAGAGAACCTGCCATGTGAGATAATTGCGAGATGTGCATATGGGAAATGTTACATTTAGGGGAAACAAAGCAGGGCATGTGAGGTGTGACGCATGACCTACTGACGAACGAACACTAACTGCCTCTGACAGGACCAAGACAGCTTTTATAGCAGGGAACTGTGTGTAGATTAGATAACCATGGATGAATTCATCACAGTTTATGAGTGCTTAACATACTGATAGCTATTATTTATTATCTCCATTTTATAGAAACCCGTAAATGTGTTTTTGTCTCCTATAGTTGTCAGATGTAATCTCTGTGAGGCTGCTCAGTGGTACGTCTGCCATGCTCAGCTTCAGGTGTGACAACGAAAGCGTTCAACTTCCCCTTTTGGCTCTGTCCAACATTAACCAATCACAGGAAACGGTGAGATTACCAAGTAACCTGAGGGGACAAAAAGTATTAGATTTATGATAAACAATTCAAATCTATAACGTCTACTCTGAATTGACAGACTTGTTTGCTGACTCAAGGAACGTTTACTTCTGATTCTGCTCAAGACCTCCTGCTGGTGAGGAATACAAAACCCCCCGCTGTGATCCCAGAGAGCAAGAGGAACCTATTCCCAACACCAGTAAGAGACGTTTTATAACCATATGAAGGCATGATGTACATTTATGGACTCCAAACACCCGAATATCAAAAGAACAGCCCAGGCTAAAAAAGATCTGTCACAACAATACCTTTGAAGAGGCCTTCACCGAGTCCCTTTGTATAAAACAGCTCGCAAAATGCCTTTTGTTGTTCTATATCATATAATCTACCATGCAATTAATGATGGATGGCAGGTGTCTGTGTGCTCCCTGGAGGTCCTCCAGATGGTGAGAGAGCTGGAGGGGCTGGAGGAGCCGTCAGCACAGTGGAGAAGAGGGCATGTTGACAGGGAGCTGAAGAGGCTTCAGCAGAGAGTCCGAAACACCCTGGACGGCTGGCTGGATTATTACCACGTGGCCATCGGTACGTACCTGTGCACACGGCCGTCTGAGAATTCCAGCTGGGATGTACTGAACATTTTGAGTTATTACAGTATGCTTTTCAAAAAAGTAACTTTGAGCCAATCTGACCCAGTAAGGTTGTTTCAGAGTGTTTCAGTGTAGCAAAAAAGTTACAGTATCACCTCATCCTGCAAACTCAACATTATTGAATAGTTCCATCAGGATCTTGTTCACGGTCACTTGTGTCACTCGGTGTCTGTGTGCATTTCTGAGTGACCTCCTCCTCTCCTTCAGGTATCAAGTGTCCTGACATGGAGCGGATGTCAGATGCCCCACGGAGGACCAGGCTGAGGAGAGAGGTACAGTCAGCCGCTCTGCCCTCTCTGAACCCACCTGAGCGGGCAGATGCTAAACCAGTCCGGCCTGAGGAGGGCAAGAATGAGTTACTGGAGCTACACAGACATCTGTCAGCATCAAAGGAGAAACCTCTGGATGCCTGCGTCCAGCTGCCAAGGTGCCACTTTACCTTCCTACCTACCTTCCTACCTACCTACCTACCTACCTACCTACATATCTATCCTTAAACAGAAGCCAGTGGTTGTTTTTTTAGTAGTGAAAGAAACATATTGCTTATTGATCAGTTCCAAGTGCTTGAGCTCTGCTAGACTTTGCGCAGATGTATTATGCAATATATATATATATATATATATATATATATATATGTATATAACATTTCACTCTTTACATTTATGTTGCCAGGACACCAAAAAAACAAACAGAGGAGCCCCGTGTCACGTGGATAGGACCCCTTCGAATTCATCGCAACATCCAACTTGAGTAAGACCCACTTGTATTACTGATAGGCACAGCGACAGATTCGTGTGTAATTTACTGCAGTTTATAAGACCGAGAGTATATTTACGATGATAGCTTCACTATCACCCCCACCCTGCCAGGTCAGTGATTATTCCAAGCAGTGCAGATTTGCAGCTCTCTGCTGTCACCCGCTGTCCGGCCCCGCCGTCGTTCACTCCCTCCGGCCCCCTCACAGTGTGCCCTGCTCTGCTGAGAGCTGCCCTGTTGGGGGAGGGGGGACGCAGCCGGTGCTGCTGCAGCGCTACACTCATGCCAGTGGTCACGGACTTGGAGTACGATACCTTCGTTGTGGGCCAGCCTCCACACAGTAAACAGATCCTGGTGGTGTGCGTGACTCCGCCGCTCCGACCCGTCTACGAGCGCGCTTTGTCCGACCAGGATGTGCTGGATCAGCTTTACAGGAGGAGGAACAAGCACAGAACCATGCCGTGTACTCAGGTGTGAACGTGTCTTACATACAGAGGGATACAAAATATCAAAAACACAATATGTAGCAATTTTTATTTTGATCGCCTGTTATAGACTGTATTTATACTCAGCCAGGCATCATTCCAGTCTCTGATTCAAAGTGCGTCCATCATTTGTTTATTGTATCACTGTCGGTAAATGTGTATTTAGATATATACAGCTTTGCACAGACTACAAAACAAAGGGTCAGTGAAAGACAAACTAGTCAGCAGGATATTGCACAGAATGTATTTCTGAAAACTCAGTAACAGGTTTCTTTTAAATCTAGTGCCAGATGGATTCCTTTCGCCTGGTGAGGTATGAGATGTCAATCAGGAAGCCCAGCTGTGGAGGGGAGAACATGCTGCTGCAGCAGCGGCACAACGCTGCTCCTGGAATGGCCCTGGTCAGTAAACCCACTGCAGGCTTGATTAAAGGCTGCAGGCTCTGCTCGGTGCAGGATTTCATGGTTCCCACTGGGTGGCAGCAGCAGTGCTTGCCTTAAGCAGAGGAGGTGATATCATAAAAGGGATGGGTTGAGGAAGACTGTGGTAAGGTGCTGTCTTTTCCAAGAAACCCAGACATTTATTATAAAATTACTGTAGGCTAGCAAGCAGTGAGGGGTTCTGACTTACTAAAGGCTTGGTCTAATTTTTAGTCCAAAGTCATGGCAGCTGCTCCACTGATATTTGCTGTAGGATGAAAAGTTCTCCATTCGTCCATGAATCAAACAGACATCCTAGTCTTACTCACATTGTATACCCACACTGTAGCATTCCTCTGTTGTGACATTTTAAAAAGTCCACATGACTGATCTCCATTTCCACACATCTAAAGTAAATTCTCTGTGTTCCTGAGATAGATGTACATCAGAGGGAAGCTGCTGTTTGTGGGCCACATATTCAGTGGTCACAGCTGCTCTGTCAGGGACCTTCAGAAGCAAATCTCCAGAACCAGGGGAGACTACAGATTAGGTCTAACCCTCTCTTCAGACTACAAGTTCAGGTACTACAACATACCCAGTGTGAATATAATGTACTGTAAGAACCTGAATCATAGCTGTAATGTGAGGGGATTAAACATAAAACGGTTGTTAGTGGTCATTGTGAAATTTAAAGCACATTCAAGGTGAATCATTTAACGAAAATAAATCAGTTTACTTCTTCTAATGTGTTCATCAATGGTGGAAGAAGTAGCGGTACCACACTGTTAATTACCCCATTACAAGTAAAAGCATTCACATCTTTACTTAATTAAAAGTATGAAAGTATTAGGAACTAAATTTTCTTAAAGTATCAAAAGTAAAAGTAATTTGGCAGAATGGCCCGTCAGTTGTATATCATTGGATCAGTATGAATTACGTATAAATATGCAAGCAATACTTCAGTTTTGTAGTTGGTTGAAGTGAAGCTCATTGTATCTGCTTTATGTACTTTTGGGTAGTTTAATCTAAAGTAAGCTGGTCCAACAAAGTCCACAAGTTCTTTTAGTAAAGTATGAAATACCCTAAAATATTCAATACTCAAGTAAAATACAAGTATCTTAAAATTGTATGTTTTACTTTCCACCACAAGTATTCCTAGTTTTCTGTTATTTCCTTGCAGTGATACAGTTAACACACCTGCAACCACAGACGCACACAATTCACAGGATGCAACACTAAAAGGAGGAGATGACACAACACTGACTGCTTCAGTGGAAAAGGAAAAGGCCAATGAGAGGTTTGTGACTGAATTCATATTTTGTATAACTCCCTGCAAATTCCTGACATGTAATTTGAACACATACATTTTCTTCAATTCATGTGGTGTGTTCGCATACATTTTTACTGCCAACACAGTGTTAATGATGATTCACCTGCCTGATATCTTCTTCCGGAACAGAAAAAACAATCAACTTCCCGGTGTATCACACCAACAACGGAGAGACTTTTGTACAAAACCACTGAAGACTCCAGCACTCACCCGTGTTCCTGTTATCACAAACTGAATATGCTCCGGTGACGGGATTATATCCACATCGGTCCCCTTGTAGTTATTAAAAAGTCTCCAAACTGCATCAATTGTGGGTTAATGCTTTCAGGTGAATGTGCAATCACACTTCAAATGACGCTTTTGCTTACAATGAAACTTGGAGTCACTGATTAGTCTCATCTGTTCCTAAAATGCACATTTTCTTTTTAACTTTTAGGCTTAACAGGCAACTTAACAGGCATTGGGGCTAAATATCTGTCATCAAAGATAATCAGTGACAGCCGATGTTTCAGTTTGCTGTTCTTCTGTAATTATCAATGGGAAATATCTATACTCATTGTCATAGTTTTATGAGCAGATTTAATAAAAACACAAAAAATATCCATTACTGTGTTTTTTTTAATCTTTTTTTTTTTTTAACTTGTGTTTCAGGATCTTGACAAGCTGCCATTCATGTTCCTCTCAGAGCTGTTTCCTGTAAGAATGACTGATTCATTAACCTGGTGACAAAGTACAGCATAATGAAAGCAAACATAAATGCTGGGTTTTTTGGGGGGTTTTACTTCCTCAACTATACATCAAATATAACTTACAAAGCATCAGCTGCTTCCCACTCATATTTATAGTCCCTTAATCATACTAGCGATGACGATGTATGTGGAAATTGTGTGGGAGGAAGTTCCTGCGTAATGCAATTGTGTAGAAATGTGCATTGGGTGGAGGAGATTGTAGTGTGTACAACAATCCTTCAACGTTCATGTTGCACTTTTTTTTTTTTCACTCACCTTTTGTTGTTGTTGACCGATCTGGCAACCTGTTGCCCCTCGAGTACCCCTAGTGGATTGTTTCAGGAAACAAAGAGGAAGCTCTTCATGCCGCTGGCAGCCAGTCGGTGCGGCTGCGATGAGAATGGACTGTGTGTATCAGGATCGACATGTGTTGCTCTAACAACAGCGGTGGAAATGTCGATTTTTAACAGATGACTTATTTGGCATCGACGGCTTGAGATGGATCCGGACACCAACGAGGGTTAGTGATGGTTGAGAATTGACAAAACAGAAGCGAAGTGAGTGACGCGATGATGAACTCAGGTAAGTGACGGGAACTCGATGATTGCTCTGGTCAACCATTTGTTTGTGACTGCGCGGTCGCTGAGGAAAAACTCTATTAAAACAAACAGCAAGTGCAATGGCGACGAAACCTTGTGTTTATTTATGTGTTAGTTTATTTGATTTCTCCGGGACAATACAGATACATTGTTAGACAGGGAGAAGCAGTGCAACAGAAGTAATGCTTTTATTTAGTATACTGTAGGGCGTCTAGCTCGAGCTACTCCACTGTCTCTGTATCCGTATTGCTTTATTTAGAGGTTGATACAGCTAATCAAATGTATTAAAGTAGTCAAGGTAAAAACATCAGAAGGCAGACTGTGTGCATGTGCACAGATATATTGGACCGGTAAGAGACTGGCAATCATGTGATTTTTCTTTTTAGGAATGTATTATCAGTATTTGTGACACATCCCACCCATGTACCCGTCTATAACCCCGAAACCGAGTGTTTTCATAGACTTGTAGATGTGTTTGGTGTCAAACCTGTGGCTTGTTGAATCAGGAAATATGTGCTGAGGGAAAAGAAAAAACATCCCTCCTGCCAGCAGGTCAGTGTGTTTTGCCCACCACCAAAAGTTTTAGGGACACAAGTTTAACCAGATGTGTCAGGTTGCATGACTCGTCAGTCCCTGCATCCCCTCCACCACTTCTCTCCCACTCTTCATCTACCATCTACTCCTCCTCCTCCTCTTTCTCTGTCTGTTGACACGCACCATGAGCCGGATTACTGGGCTGTTGTGTGTTTTGAGTGGCAAACATAAGCCATGTGATATGTGAACCCCCTGGAGAGGTGGTTTAGTACTTTACAGCAGTTTTACACTAAGCTGTCACTAGGTTAGGTTAGGATCAGTGCGACAGGGCTGAAGAGTTAAAGAGTGAACCATTGTTAGGGCAACATCTGTCAGACGACTGCAAATGCATCAAATATACCATCTGGATATTCAGAATGAGCTTTTTATTGTCAGATTAGATGATCATTTTTTTTTGATGCCTTTCAGATTTTAATCTGTTTCCGAGCAAGAGGCTGTCATTCAGAGGAGAAAAGTTTACATAAAATCCTAAGTGCATATCTCTTGTTTTTCTGTCCTCAGGCATGCAAAAGCCACCTTTGGCCCCAAAACCTAAGCTGGCCCATTCCCCTAGGCCAGGGCCGTCTCCCTCAATCCTTCGAAGAGACGCCCTCGCACTTCCGTCTCCTGGCACACCGAGGAAGGTCAAACCAGTACTGGCCCCCAAACCCTGCCTCTCCAAACTCACCACTGCTGTAGAATCCAAACCACTCGCTTCAAAGAGCCTGCTCCAAACATCTGCAACAGAAACCCCGCGCATCAACGGCCTTCTTAACTCCCAAAATGGAATACAGCAAGAGAACAAAAAGCCAGATTGGGATTATATTATTCCTATTTGTCTGTGTAGCCAGGAACACTGCATGTGCATCAGGAACACATTAGCAAACAGAATGCTTCCCCCTCCATCTCGAGGAGCTGTGGACAACAGAGGAGAGAAAACAGACAATGCTAACTGCAATGTGATGAACACGTCCACCAATACTCACCTCACAAACCATAAACCTTTTCAAGAATCACTTACTTTAGATAAACTTCTCAACACCGACATCCACACCTGCAGTCCTGAGGCGACTGTTCGGCCGTCCTTTCCTCACAGAACATGGAGCGATGAGGCAAACGGTAACGTAATGCCTCAGAGTGCACCTGGGCGCGGACCAGAGGAAGATGCTCTTGGCTCAGAGCAGATATCTTATGTCCCCCAGCCCAAACCAGTCCCAGCAGCCTCTAGGAAGCCCATCCCTGTCCCTGTACCACGGAAACCCAGGACCGCTGTGCTGGCCCGTCAGGAAAAGGTGGAGGAGGAGGAGGGTGTAGAGATCGTAAGCCAGGAAGGGAGGGGAATGAACGTTAAAGAGGTGAAGGTGTCACCAGAGGGGAAAGGCAGCCCATCGCTGTCTGTCAGTGTATTTGTTGGAAAAAAGCTGCCTATATTTCTGTCTGCGAGGAAAGCCTGCGCTCAGCCAGCCCCTCCGCCCAGGAAAAAGCCTTTACTGTCTGCACCTGAGAAAGCAGCAACCTCTGCTCCACACACTCTCCCGAAGGATGTGGAGGAGGAAGACCTGGGTTGGGACAGCAGCATCCAGGAGATGGAGGTATCGGTCGACAAGGAGGATGACGAGGTGGAGAAGGAAGGAACGCGTGACGAGGAGGCACTCTACAGTGACTTCACACAAAGTCCTCCTTCTAGCAGGTTGCTCAATCAACCGGAGCTGAGCCAGCATCCGGCCGTCACTGTGGCAGCGGAGGACGAGGTGGTCAAGGTGGCTCCCAAGAAGCCCCAGAGAAACAGCAGCCCGATGGCACAGATGCAGAGGAAGGAATCTTCTGAGGAGAAAGAAGAGCGTAAACTAGGAGATGATGAGAAAAGTCAGGGCCTTCCTATACAGGATCGCGTTTTGAAGGACAGAGTGATGAGGGAGCTGCCTTTGCCTCCGGTCGAGAAAACGAGCAGAAAAATCAAGCCTACTCGGTCCGGCTCGGGCAAACAGAGAGCCAAGTCCTTCTCTAGTGCTGACGTCCTTCACTCCGACGGGCAGAAGAGGAACTCTTTCCGGAAACTGCTGGACCTGAAGCTCTCTGTGAAGATGCTTCCCAAGCTGATAGTGAAAGGAGGCCAGAGCTCAGACTGCACTGTGAATAACGTTGAACAAAATGTGGACAGGGACCAAGACGCATGTCAAAACCTCAACAAGAATCCCGGGGCTCAACGTAAATTCTCCTGCCCGCTGATTGGAGTAGAGCAAAGCGTGGACGGAGACGAGTTTTCTTCTGGAACGGAACAAGATGTTTACTATGAGAACGTGCCTCACTATGAAGAGATATCAGACTACATGAATGTGGATGTAGGAGGGGAAGTTACATCTCCTCGGACCTCCATCTCACAGCCCGCAGCCTGGCAGTATAATGATGAGGGCATTTATGAGGAGCAGGAGCCATATATGTCCTTTGAGAAAGACACTGGACACCAACAGTGTCAGACGCCAACAGACTATGACAGGTAGATTATGACCGCTTTCGTTTCATGTCTCTTTGTCCTCACATCTGGGATTTCCCTCGTCTTCTTCTGAAATGAGTGCAGTTAAACCCTGTAGGCTTCACAAAAACATTCATCTGTAAAATATCTAGTTAATTACGGAGAGAGTTTGTGTCATTTTGTAAAAAGGGAAGGACACAGAGAAGCACAACACATTGTGTCCTTGGTGGCAGATTCCTGTTTGACAAGTGTAATGGCACGCGTGCTCCGCCTGTCAGGTGTTGAGGAATTGTGGGTTTAGATTGCACATACCTATTGTTTTAAATATCTTCATGCCATACATTTGAATCAGAGACAAATCGAGCGCAACACAACTTTTGGCCAAGAGGGCAAGAGTGTGTATGTTTACTTCAAAAGCAGTTTTGAACTAAATACTCTCAGCCATAAATACAAAAATGAAAGGACTTTGGGCACATATTCAGTATTTTCTAGCCACGCAGACAGTTTTTGTTATCAGCCGCGACAGCGTGTGGTTGGTATTGTTTTCACCCTGTGAGTCTGTGTGTGCGTGTCATCACGGCAAAAAGTGGTCTGGGAGACACTTTCATGTAAACTACCACAGAAGCGTGTTTTGAGCACTTTGCAATGTGTTTATATGTCTGTCTGTCTGTCTGTCTGTGGACAGATTTTGTCAATGCGATAGTGTCACAACCATGCAAGATGCAATAACGAAACTTTAGAGGAGTGTAGTTGAGATCAAAATGAAGACTAAGCATGAAGATGGGTCTGGTCTGAGCAAGGGTGTCGGAAGTAGGGGGGTAGGAAGTGGGGAAGGGACCATAGCCATGGACTCTAGTTTGCTCAGGTTTTGAGAGATCTGTTGCTGGGATTTTTGCCTACACTTAATTACAATGGAGTTGATTGAGTTCCATTTGTGATGCTCAAAGCAATGAAAAAGTATATTCAGAAAGCAGTGTATCTTTCTAGAAACCATGTTCATGTTACTTTGCATTATCCACTGATCTCGCTGTCAACAGTTTTAATTGAAATTAATTTTTAATCAAAGAAACGGTCACTATAATACAGTGAGATTTAGGACTAAAGACACTTCTGAAAGATTTATAAATGCTCAAAACCGGGAAATAAAAAAGTTAAATATCTGCATGTGCAGATATACAAAAACTCTCTGGAAGGTGAGAAAATATGTTTTTAAGTGAACCTTTTCTCACACCCCATGCACGATCCTGAGCCTGATGCTCAATTAGCTCAATTAAACTTAGCATGTATACATTCTTGGTCGTAATGTTTCTAATTATCCATTTATGCAGAGAACTCATATTTTGTGTCCATGAATGATCAGTGAGCAGAAGTCAGTCGAAAAAAAAAAAATAGGATTACAGTTTGTGTAACTGTGCGCTCGGCATTGCACAGCTTAGTGTTTCGCCCCTCTTTAGCTCAAACTGTGCAACAATCACATGTCAAAAACACGTTGAGCAGCTCACAAACAGAGAGCAGCTAAATGCAACAGCCATTGTAAACGTACCACAGTGTGAAGGACCCACAGACTCCGGCTTATTTTGTTTGCTGTTTAGCCTTGGCCTATTTCTTTCTCTGCAGTTTTGTTCAGGGAGGGGCCGTTGTCTCATATGCAGTGCTCCCTTCGGGAATTGTGGCATTTTAGATATGTAGTTTCTTTTTTGCTGCAGCTCCCCGTTGGCTGTTCAAATGTTGTCATTTTAAAGCTGTATGCGTGTAATGATTAGTGGTTTGCAGTTCTTCTGTTTCTGTTGGACAAGTCTAGTGTCATGTGAGCGTGTTGATGGTTATTATTAAATGGTTTTTTTCCGCTTGCGTCAAGTGTTCCAATTTCCTGTGTGCGCTTTGTTTTATGACTCCCACTTGATCAGAGCAGGAAATATTTGACTTGACTGACTGATTATGTGCTGACAAAGGTGTTTTCTTACAAACCTCATCTCTTTCTTCCTCTTCTATATCAAGCATCCTCTCTTTCTTGTACTAATCACGCGGCACATGAATGATGTGGTCATCATGTGCTGCAGTCAGGGTTTTTAATAAATGCCTGCAGCGTCCAAAACACCCTTTTAGTGTGGTTTGTTCATGCTCTGGCGTCTGCTTCTATTCCTCCTCTGACCCTAACATCCTGCCCCTGTTGACAGAAGCTCTGTCGATGAGGAGGTCACACCCCTGGATGATGGCCCCTCGGATGAGGAGATCTCGGCCAACACCTCAGAGGAAGAGGACGAGGGCGATAGCAGCTCCATCTCGAGTAAAGGAGACCCTGAGCAGCCAGAGGAGAGTCCGGTGAGAAGCAGACAGATGTATGAATTCAGGCCCTGGACGTGCTCAGAAATACTTCCTGGAATCTTATACACAATATTATGATGCATAGTGTGTATCTGTTGTGAGTAGTTTTGCCGCGAACGGCACAGGGATTTTTTTATAGTGCATTGTCATTCTGAGTCTGTGTTTTTACACCTTTTGTTCGACGCAGAGTTCACAGAAGAAGAGCAAGATTCACCACATCGCCACAGAAATTATGAGCTCTGAGAGTGTGTAAGAGTCTTTATTTGTTTTTCTTTAATCGTAGGTTCACTCAAATTATGAACTAAAAACATTTTTATCACTAACATTGAGAGGTGTTACGCCATGAGGATGGTTTAGTTTTTACTTGCCCAGATTTTGAGGTTTCTGCCTCCACCCCAGTACAATCAATGGGTATAGTTGTATTAAAGCTATGAGCCCCACTGATTCAATTCTATTCCCCCCCACTGTATTATGGAGAGACGTATACCTCAAAATCTTGGCAAATGATCAGCCACCACTGGATAAGAGTTTGTTTGTTTTTTTGTCTTTTGAGGAAGCGACTCTTTTCTTCCTCTAGAAGTATAATCAGTCATAACATAACTTAAAAACTTCTTGAACTTTTGCATTCTTTTTTTTTCTTCTTTTTTTAGGTTTGTTGATGTCCTGAAGCTGCTTCATGTCGTAAGTACCCCCACACGTCACCCTTTAGTGTTATTTGCTTCACACTTAAACACGACTTGTGTTTTCTGTGATAAAACGAGAGGCTGGTGTTTTAGAGTTGTGAAGTGGGAGGAGAATTCTGTCTTTACTAAAATTATACATCATATACATACAGACTCTCTATATGTTTTATCTGGTGCTAGTCTACTGTGTGAGCCCACATTCTCCATATGTGTTTGATTATGCTAGCCACAGGGGCACACCCCATGCAGGATCAGACCTAACTCCCTTCAGTCTCGACCGCACAGCTCACATTCCTCGCGGTTCCCCCGGCTTTTTTCGATAATAGTGGGACCTGACGGGAACACCACACACTTCTGGACTTCAGTGGACTCATGTTGCCTCCTTGGGATGTTTTGAGATATTTGATTTGTAACCGATCCAAGCCAACGAAATTATATGATGATCTGGTTTCTGTGCTGTACTTCCCTCAAAAATACGTTTGAGAAATATGAGTTTGTATTGTCAGATCTGTGTAACACTAACCAACTTTTAACCATTGCTCTCTTGTAATCTCACAATAGAAACCCTCTACTGTTGCAGCCACTAAGTTTCTTTGCATATGATATAAAATGTAGAGAAAATAAATGAAGGACCACAATCCCACATGTAAGTTATAAACTGGTTCACCCGCTGAGACAAAAAAAACAAAGGCAGTTTATTAAAATGTTTGATCTTCTACGCAATTTAATCACTACAAACACAACCACAATAGTGGGTTGTGTTAGCCATGAAGGAAGGACAATTAAATGCAGACAAGCCTAAAGAGGAACCAGCCCAAATTGTATTCTTTAGCAACTGACGGGGATTAGACGTATCTAATACATAGAGGGCCGTGATGCAGCCAAATGTAACGCTGGTTACTCTTAGCATTAACTATGTAATTGTAATTACTGAATTAAAACTACTTTCGGGACGTGGGTAAAGCAAGAACACAGGGATACTGTCTTCAGGATAACTTGGTCCACTTTAATGTTAGGCTGAACACTGATGGCCAACGTGATACATCACCTCCTAATCGTATCACTCCGCTAACCTTAACCATTACTAAAATGACAGGCAAGGTGCGGCATATTATGCAGTATATATAATATATAAATATATATAAATGTAGTCACCATTAATTCAATTATGTCATTTGTTTTCAATAAATCAGAGAAGGTTATCTTCAAAACAGATCTTCACAAAATTGTATTTCACCTAATTTAACCTTTTTGCCTGTGTTCACCGTGTTGGTGTACCTCAAAGTCCTTTATGGTATTTTTCAGCCTCTTTATTTTCACAAAAAAAGGATGTTTGGAGAGACAAAGGTCTCAAAACAAGATTGTAGGCGGACTGAGTCACAAACAATGACTCCTCACTGCAGAGCACAGACAGGAAATGTTTTGGTCTCTGCAGACTGTAGAGGAATGGAGTAATGAGGATCAGTCATACCAAGTTCAAAAGAATGTAGAGGTGACTGGGTATTTGTTCATTCTCCATCTGTGCCTGGCACTCTGATTGATGATAATACCACATGCCATTTGTTGTGCATTTTTTTATCGGAGTCACAAGCTCAGCGGTATTTTCAGCAATGGTACTGCAATGCTGTGTGTACTGTCGCTGTCTCCAAAATGTAATCTCTCCGGGAACAGAAAGATAAGAAAATTCTTAATTTTTAACTCGATTTAAAATGAATGATCAGCTTTCAAAGGGCTTCACAAACTAAATTTAAAGAATTATTTAAATTCACGTAGAAGTGTGTAACTTTTTGAAGTGAAAACGTGCAAATTAACCAAACTGAAGAACCACAGCTTCTTGTCCTCCCTGTTGTTGTCTACTTAACCCTTTCTAAAAAGAAAATATTCATTTACTGCTGATTCAGTCACGTCTACATTGTAATCTTTTCTTATCTTGTGAATCATCCAGATTTTTTCTAATTCCCTGGCAAATCTTTTTCCACATGACGCACCTCCTTCGCTGTCAGATCACACATGTTAACCACAGGAGCTCTCCACTGGGTGCTCGGTCTGCAAGCAGTTTTATTTGCCAGGTGTCCTCATAAACCACCTAAAAACTCCACATCATCAGAAAAGGAAGCAGTGACGGCACCCTCAGGCTCTCTTATTCTCCTTTTCTTTTCTTTTTGAGGGGGTGGGGTGTTTGGATTCCTGAAATGGTGGAAATTTTAAAATGCTGAATGCGATTCAGGTTTATGTGTAGGTCATGGGTCAGCACTTTTGATCTTTTACGCTGAAGATTTCTGGAGCTTATCTGGTTTATAGTGTTTTATGGGAGTATGTCACATGATCTGCAGAGCGGACAGTTTTATAACCTCGATTTGTTTCCATTCTTCTACAGTACTTCAGTGAGATTCACCTCTGGGTTTTCCCCTGTGTGCCTGAGTTCCTGTATTTTACCATCTGACTCTTTATCTTTCTGACTCTATCTGATCCAAAGGACTTCCGTGATGCCGCGTCCACAGTGTCTCGTCAGAGTGGGAAACCTGTGATCGAGGAGCGTCTTCTCAACCAGATTCTGTACTACCTCCCGCAGCTCTACGAACTCAACCAAGACCTGCTCAGAGAGCTGCAGCAGAGAGTAGCCAAATGGTACAACAGAATCCTGAAAAAGTGTTTTTAACGTGTGTATGTATTGATCACGGTTACTGGCTCAAAGAGCAACACATGCACCTACAAGATATGGCAGAAGGTGTATGAAAACGCCTCCCCCATAAATGTGTATACTTTTGGTCTGGATCGTAACACTACTGAATAAAATGATATGGCTGGGCGATATATTGAAATATAACGATGTCACTATATAAGACTAGATATCGTATATGGCATTAAGATTGTCTTTTCCTGGTTTTAAAGGCTGCATTACAGTAAAGTGACATAATTTTCTGAACTTACCAGACTGTTGTTTTATTTGCTGCATATCGCCCAACCCTAGTGTATATACTGTATATGTGTACAAATATTATTATTATTATTATTATTATTATTATTATTATTTTTTTTCAGGAATACAGCTTAGTTACAGATACATTCACGAGGAGGTGTCCCAGCGTCTAGTTTTATCTCATTCTACTTTATTCTATGTCAAGGGATGAGAATGCACAGCTAGCAGACATTTTCCTGATGAAAGGGCCCTATCTGAAGATGTACTCCACATACATCCGCGAGTTTGACAAGAATGTGGCTCTACTGGAAGAGCAGAGTAAGAAGAACCCGGCATTCGGCGCAGTGGTTCGGGAATTCGAGGTAAACGAGGCCTGCCTGACCTGTTTTCACCGTCTAAAGGGGCGTGTCTGTTGGGCCACTGAGGTTCCATTGTTAATGCATGTGTATGTGAGGTTGTTCCTGAAACTTGTAATATGTGTCTTCTCTTTTTTTTTTTTTTTTCTTAAGGCTAGTCCACGCTGTGCCAACTTGGCTCTGAAGCATTACCTACTGAAGCCTGTTCAGAGGATTCCTCAGTATCGGCTGTTACTCACAGGTACATCTGCATTTTCACAACATTAATCACTCATCACTTTTATTCACAATATATGTAGGTCAAAGTCGAACTTTATTTCATTCCAAAATCACTTGATCATTGTTCTTATGGACTCCTCAACGTTGCATGTCAGACCAGCCTGTAATGTGTCATTATTGGCATCCTGCTGCCCTCTGGTGTCCAGAAAAACAAAAATTGTTTGGAATTTGCTCCTTCAATCCCCGTAAAATAAGATTTTTGAAGTGCAGCCCAAATCAGATTTGGTGACATAACACAAGCTTTAACATGAGTGAGCTTAGTGTTTCAGGAGTCTAATGGATGAGGGCTGCTCCCTCGGGAGCAAAATGTGAAGAATGTTCCTCTCGTCGCTCTTGTATAATTGTATTATGTAAGCACCTGCAGACCTTTTCATCCAGGATTTTAATTTCAGATTACGTTTCAGGAATTTCCTGTACAACACTGAGCACTTGTAAACCAGTGTACAAAGTAGTTTCTACTGTTTACCCTGACTCTAAAACGTCTCTTATTGTGTTTCAGACTATCTAAAAAACCTGTCTGAAGACTCACTTGATTACAAGGACACACAAGGTAAACCAACGGTCTTTTAACATCCGTATACTGTGAACTAAACCTCATGGTGTCAGTGAAATGTAAATACTGTCTGTCATGTATGTGATGGACACCTTTTCAAATTTCTATCCACTCAGCTGCTCTTGAAATAGTGAAAGAGGTGGCCAATCATGCCAACGACATCATGAAACAAGGGGTGAGAACCAACAATATGTCAGTCATATTTATTAACGTGTTGATAGAATTCTTCATACGGGGTGCTGATGTCCACTTTGTTTCTCTCAGGATAACTTCCAGAAGCTGATCCAGGTGCAGTGCAGCCTTAACGGCCACCATGAGATCGTCCAACCTGGACGGGTAAGGCCATGAAGATTTGTTTTGCATGTTGCTCTTTTATATATAAACCATTTGTAAATAAACCTACATTATTTTTGTTACATTAATAAGACGTTTAACATGTTTGAACCTCACCTCATTTACATGGATCCCCAAAGCCCTCATCCATAAATATTCGCACATTTTTTGAGACAAAGTAAGAAGATAAAGAAAGTTGAGAACACACTTTAAGGTCCATTTAGTAGCTGCTCCGGAGCTTTCGGCTGTATCACATGATCTTCCTCAGCAGATGGAGTTTGCCCAGTTGTCATGAAATAGGACGTGTTTAGAGTTAGAGTTCAGGCTTGACTTTGTAAGTAGCAGTTCACAGAACAATCTCACCTCAAGGTTAAAAATGAACTCAAAACTCATTGATTTCACCAATTGATAAAATGTATGTATGAATGAATGAATGACAGTTGTGTTTTGAATGATCACTGATACTAAATTATCAGTTATTAAATGTCTAAGCCATAAAATGTAGGGCTTCTTTTCATTGTCAGTAAATACAATATTGTAGTAATTACTATGATTTCCTGCAAATAACATTAGCAAAACAACTCCACTATTTTTTATCATGCTTGTTTTTATCGTAATATAGTGCTTCATTTTACCACCGACATTTTTATGTTCAAGAGTCCAACAAAAGCCGTCATGCTGATTTAAATGAAACACAAAACAACAAACATGACTTAATGTGATCTTGTGACATTTTTATGCTCCAGATCTTCCTGAAAGAGGGCACCCTGAAGAAGCTGTCAAGGAAGGGCATGCAGCCCCGAATGTTCTTTCTGGTACAGTAAAAAAAAATCTCTTCCTCCTCTAATGTCATTTGTATACATTATCATGGTAATACTGCAGAGAGACAATCTACTGCTCCTACCTTCAGTTAAAAAGTGTGTTCTGTGAAGCTGGTTTTGTTTTTCAGCGAAGGCTTTCTTTTCTAAGTAAGGTGTTTATATATTCATACATTCTCGTCTCTATCAGAACCACTGTCCTCTTATGCTGCTGTAAAGATCCTGAGGGAGTTTAGATCAGAGACTATTTAACTGTCGTTAGATTAAGGCTCGAAGGAGATCGAGCCCTTTGATGATATGACCTCAAACTTTGTAACAGCTCGTATCAAAGCATTATGGAGCCTAATAAAGCCTAAAATATTTAAATCCATTTGTGTTAACCAGTATTTTCGTAATCTTACTGAGAGCTCATCTGTAGTGTATTTAAAAAGACAGAAATGGCAATAGGTAAATAATGTTTCTTTGTCATGTCTCCTTTTAGTTTAACGACACATTGCTGTACACCACTCCTGTCCAGTCAGGCCAGTACAAGTTCAACAACCAGTTTTCTCTGGCTGGGATGAAGGTGAGACCTTCACTCTTTATTCCTTTGCACTCTTCATCTTTGTGTGTGTGTGTGTGTGTGTGTATATATGTGTATATGTGTATATATGTATATATATATATATATATATATATATATATATATATATATATATATATATATTTATTATTATTATATATATATGTTATATATATTATATATATATATATATATATATATATATATATATATATATATATATATATATTTATTATTATTATATATATATTTTTTTCTTATCTCAGAATATGTTCTTTGCTGCCATCACTGCTCACAATTAAATAATTGCAGGTCAGCAAACCAAGCCAAGAGGCCTATCAGAATGAGCTGAATATTGAGAGCGTGGAGCGCTCCTTCACTCTCTCAGCGAGGTAATGATCAGGAACAAAATATATTCTCTTGGTAATTTAAGAACATGTGTTGTTTCATAACCGTCATCCTCTGTGTTTCCGTGCAGTGCATAGGTCTGTACATACTGTGTAGGTGTGTAGTCACACTGTGTTTTCTCTCTGCAGCTCGGCCTCAGAGCGAGATGAATGGCTTGAGGCCATCTCCACGGCGATCAGTGACTACACTAAGAAGAAGATCAGCTTTATATCTGGCAAACCTCCAGGAGAGGTAAAAAAAAGATATATATATTTCAAGTGAACCTCATACATCTTCTGTTTGCAGTGTGTACTCTGTTATAGTAATGAATACAAAGTTTATTTTATAGTGTGTGTATATATGAGTGATGAGAGTTAACGCCTTCATATTTTAATATTCAGGTAGAGCTGAGAGATTGTGGTGACGGTGCTCCTTTGGGATCCAAAGCCCCGATATGGATCCCTGACCCACGGACCACCATGTGTATGATCTGCACCTGTGAGTTCACCCTAACATGGAGGCGACATCACTGCCGTGCATGTGGAAAGGTAAGAAAGAAAAAGTCTCTCCCATCAAAAACAAATCATCAAAAAATTAGATGGCTTATACAACTGCACATGTTATAAAATAAGGAAGGAAATAACATATTTTATGTTTTTATTATCCCATCAGGTGGTGTGCCAGTCCTGTTCCTCCAACAAATACCATCTTGAATACCTAAAGAACCAGTTAGCACGAGTGTGTGACCAGTGTTTCCCTGTTCTTCAGCTGCAGAAAAGTAAGTCTTGCTGCCTTCTAACATTGTTTGCGATATGGTCCAAACAATCTGTCATCCTAATTTTACGTTGTAGTGGGCGGAAACATCACTGTAGATTCGACTCAGGTAATCCAGTTGTTGTATGTATTTTCTATGTATTCAACCAGTGGTTCGCAAAACCCTTTTCGATAACGTGCCCCCTTAAGAGATATTTTTTATTTGCGCAAAACATGACTGTACAAACATAATTGTCAACGTCATTGTGTTTACGGCAGTTAATGATTGCATTAGAAATAGGAATATTGAAAATCAAATGTGGTTTATCTAATTCTATTTAGTTTTTTCATTGAAATTATAGTATATATATTTGAGGAATTATGCATGACTGATATTTTTTTTTATTAAAATAAAAAAATCTCTCAAACCCCCTGCAGTACTTCAAAGCACCCCATAGGGGAACTAGCACCCCATTTGATAAACACTGTATTAAACAACTGCATGTTCCACATTTGTGTGCATCAGGTGAACGGGCCCGATCAGCAGCTGTGTCCCCTGGAAACAGAGCAACCTTTGCTTTCCCCAGGAAGCAGAAGAAGATACCCGCAGCACTCAAAGAGGTGCTGATTGTTTTGCTGTGATCAAGACGTACTGTTGGTGATACCGACCTGATATCTCATCAGATGTTTTATTTTTTAGGTGACAGCGAGCACAGACAACTCCTCCATGAGTGGGTATCTGCAGAGGTCAAAGAACAATAAGAAGCAGGGGAAGAGGCTGTGGTTTGTTATCAAAGACAAAGTCCTGTATACGTACGCCGCAAGTGAGGTAAGATCTCCTACTTGCATCAGTGAAAGCCCAGTGTCATGTTATAATTTAACCAACCGGGATTGAATTCATGTCCATCTAACATTGGTCTTGTATCGTGTCTTTCTGCAGGACGTTGCAGCCTTAGAGAGTCAGCCCCTGTTAGGGTTTATGTTGAAAGTTGATTCATCACAGAAGTTACAGTTTAATCTTTACCACAAAAACACACTTCACTACATTTTTAAAGCTGACGACCTCCAAACGGCACAGAGGTAAGGTACAAAGAAGGATGCTACTTATTGTTGCATATAGTGACAGCAATGATAAAACAAATAATATATATTTATATATTTTTTTCAACAGATGGATCGACTCATTCAAAGACGCCACGGTGCTTTAATATTGGTTGATAGTGTGTGTAGCTGTTCAACATAATGTTTTACCTCAGTGCTCTTTCAATTCTGCAAAAAGCACATGGAGACACCATAATAGTTGCACTGAAATAAAATCCAAATATAGTATTTTATTGCTTGTATCAGTGTAGTTACCTTTTACGTAGTTTAAAGGGTGGGAATTGGCCATGTTAGTTTTGTATATTAACATGAATTTTTTCCATTTCCATTCATGCAGTTTTGGCTGCAGTTTAAGAAGCATATGCCCAAATCATCTGTAGCTATTTGACCTTTTTTTGGTTACATTTCAAATAGTTTGTTTTTTAGTAACCAGCTTGCATCTCCACAGCACAGATTTGTTAATAAAAGCTTTCAAATAGATTTCTGTGACTGTAATAAATTCTTGTTTGACTGTTCTTTTTGTCCTGGTCAACTGTGGAAAGAACAAACCAATTCACTGCACATTAAAATGGTGGAAATGCAAAGTGTAAGCAAACTGGGAAATAATTACATAAATACTCATTGTACTGTAACTGAAAGGCCTTTTGAGTAATTTTTAGAGGTCAAAGAAAATATTTAATGTTTCTTGTAGTTTTAGAATGATGACTTTACACCAGTGTGTGTCTTATTGTAGAACACATAATGTGCACTTATCATGCTTGTGTTAGAAACCTTCACCTTACATGACTACATTTTTCTGTAACGACTACAAAATAATGACTACATTTTTCTGTAACTGAGTCTAACTTAAGTCTTAATGGTGTATCAGAGTATTTTCACTGTTTGGATATTAACTGTACAATAATGTGTAATGCACTTAAGTAACTCAACCAGCTGTATATATTATACCCCTGCACACATCTGTTGTAAATAAAAAGGAATGTAAATTAAATGTAATCAAATGTCCATGAATCTTGCTTTTATTATTTAAATTCTGTGACTGTAATAAATTCTTGTTTGACTGTTCTTTTTGTCCTGGTCAACTGTGGAAAGAACAAACCAATTCACTGCACATTAAAATGGTGGAAATGCAAAGTGTAAGCAAACTGGGAAATAATTACATAAATACTCATTGTACTGTAACTGAAAGGCCTTTTGAGTAGATCATATTTCACTGGACTTTAAAGTCACATTCATTTCAGTGTAAAAATGTGGTTTCTATTGCAGAAATGCAAGTAATTGTACAACTGTGAAGCATTGACTAGTCAATGGAGAGCAGTAGGTTGATTTGCATTGTTCACTGTAATATTGACCTTACAGCAATGAAGCCTGGACTTCTCAGACATCCAAATGCATAACATTGCATCCAATGATAAAGTCAATCCTCCGCATAGAAATTAAAACTTACTCCGACTAATTTTACAAACTGTTCTACTTTAGCACAACATTGTGAGTTTGTTCTGACTAATGTGCAGAATTGTTAATAAATGACTAAGTAATACTGTGTGATGGATATGCCATTACTCCTGTGACAAAAAACTGAAGCCAATTCAAAAATTACTTTTCGATAGGTTGACATCTCTCTCTCACACACACACGGGCTGTGAGCCACGGCTACCGAACTGCGCATGTGCGTGAATCGTTTATTGATGAAAAAAAAGGTCACGAACTCTGACCCTCCCACCAACTGCAACAAACAGCTAAAATAGTAATATATAGAAGACTATACATTATTTGACTCCACGGCTCCTCGTCAGGTAAGATACGTTTACTAATGAGGACGAATGAGGGGCTGAAGAACGAGGCACGAGAGTCCAGTAACGCAGGAAGAGAGGGAGTGTTCAGTAACGTCTCCGGCAGGGAAGCGACCGTTACCAGCTAGCAAACAGCTAGCATAGCTAGTTAGCGCTGTCGTCCGGAACTCCGCGTTTTACAACTTCAATTAGGCAAGTATGCAATCCAATTAGTTCGTGTTTGTGTGTGTGACTGCACAGCTGGCACTGTGAATCGCATTAACGTTGCACGGTAACGTGTAAGCTATTCGGTAACCGTAGTATTAGTAACGCGCATGCTAGTTAGCTAGCTAGCTTAGCCGTGTTGCCGTTAGCCGAGGTTAGCTGCTCTGCTAGCTAGCTGTGGAGCCTCCCGCTAACTAGACAGTCACGGCGTTAAATAAAGTCTGGTCGCGAGGACGGCACCTCTTGGTGTTGGTCGTAACTCGTCTGCTTTAATCCCAGATTAGAATTGAAGTCCAGTGCAAATATTTTACGCGTTTTTTCTTGCTCGGTTGTCAAAAAGCCCCGAAGTCCCGCCGTTTGACTGCCTGCATCCTGGGCCCTGAACCCTAGCGTGCTTTAACCCTTCAATGTTGACCTTTCACCCACAGGAAAAGAAATACCTTTATCTTCCGTATCGATTTTGAATAGCTGGCTGTGGAGAGCGTGTCAGTGTCGCTGCCGCAGCTCATCCGCTCATCCGCTGAGACTCATCAGTGACATTAAGTCGTATTTTAATAAACAGAAGCTACATGACAGTTTTAAGCTAGCGCCGGCTGGACTGGTTAGCTAGGCCATGAACTAACATAAGTTAGTGGCACGCAATGTAATACATTAAAGGTTCTAGGTTACCCGTTAACACCCATCATGCAAAGCTCATGTTGACTTCTTAAATGTTTAGAAATATCAATCACGTCTTGGTCAGAAATATCTTCTAGCTGAAGGGAAAGGAAAGGTGACGTTAAACTAGGAAACAGGATGGATAAGAGTAGCATTAGTTATAACGTAAGTTAGCTAATTAGTAGTTTGTAGGACGTACTGGTTCCTCGTGGTCACTTTGTTTCACAGCTCATAGCTGTTATTAGTCTGTCAAATTGAAAATAATTTAAATCTGTGCTCGACACATCGATGTATAAAACATGCTTTTTACACATGTGGTAAAAGTGAAATGAACTGTTTGTATGGGGTCTAAGTTACACATAGAGCTCAAACGTCTATTTAAGCATAATGCTGGTCATATTCTACAGCTTTCTTTTTGTCAACACGGTTCCATGAAAGACCAAAACAAACATTTAATAGAGCTGATAAATTAGTATTGTCATTGTAGCGTAATGCACCTTATTCCTCCATATCATAGACCTCCTCTGTTGCCCAGAAGCTTTAATAAAAAAAAACAATTAAGCCCCACCGTTGCACTGGGTGTGTTGTTTCTGCGTTAGCTTGAACATGGGGCACTGCAGTTTATTTTGTGTCAATCCTACAGACACCGAACTGCTTCTGTAAATACCTACGAGAACACCTAATGTGTACAAATCTGCTAACAAATCTACTCCTGTTGAACATTTGCTAAAAACTACAGTGCCCTGCTGTTTTAGGAAATTGCTTATCCTTTATAAAATGGGACTATATAATTGATGGCCTGTTTTTGTATTGAGAATTAACATACATAGGATTTGATGACGGAATACTATCATCCTTATCCTTGAAGGTATTCTTTACCTGACCCAAAGTTTGCTATAATAAGACATAATGTATAACATATCCTCTCTCTACAGGTGTGCGTGCCTCATGGGGCACTGATGTAAAGACCAGTACAAGAAGGTGCGTGCGGTATCAGAATGGATGGACAGACTCAAAGGATTCAACTTGTGTCAGCAGACGGCAACATGGCATTAGGACACAGAATCCAGGTGATGTGATAGCCTGTCCACCACTAGAACATGCTCTTCTTTTTATTTAATTGTGTGTGAATAAACACATTTTTACATCATCTTGGCATGATTAGATCCAAGATCCAAGAATAGCTGATGGTTTAATCTAGCACTGTTTTGTATATGCACAATTCCTCCCTAGTCCTCCAATGACTAGCGCTGTTTTTGTGTTTTTATTTTATTCCTCCCTCATATCATTAGCCAAAGTTCTCCCGCACTCCTTCTGCAATCAGTTATCACTCACTCGGGTTTTGCTTTTTTTAAAATTTCTACTAGATTGTAACTGATCAGCAGACTGGCCAGAAGATCCAGATCGTCACAGCACTTGAACCATCGTCCCCTGGAAAGCAACAGTATATACTAGCAAATGCTGACTATTCCCCTGGTGGGAAGGTGATCCTGGCCAAGCAGGAAGGTTCACCCAACAAGGTCATCCTCGCCGCTCCAGACGGCTCTGGGGTTAACCAGCTGTTGTTTGCCTCCCATGATCTGGCTGGGCAGCAGATTCAGGTATTACCGGAGGACATTAGTGGCCTCTTTCAGTCGGTTGTGACAAACAAATAACTAAAGGGTCTTATGACCGAAGTATGAACATGTTTTGTGTCAGCCTTAACTTATTGCAATGTTTGCTGTATTAAATTATTCTGTTGTATCGGGTTGTTTGTCAGTTTGTGACTGAAGGTTCAGACCAATCCATCGTGAAGCCAGTTGTGGAGTACTGCGTTGTCTGTGGGGACAAGGCCTCAGGTATGAATTAACTTTAATTTGCTTGAACATTGCGCTTTTTAAATAACAGATATGAGCAAGCATTCGCTAACCTGATCCTGTTTTCTCTTTTCTGTCTCAGGGCGTCATTACGGAGCAGTCAGCTGTGAGGGCTGTAAGGGCTTCTTTAAACGCAGCATTAGAAAGAACCTTGTGTACACATGCAGGGGCTCCGGAGAGTGTGCCATCAACAAGCTCCACCGAAACCGCTGCCAGTACTGTCGACTGCAGCGCTGCATATCTCTGGGCATGAAACAGGATTGTAAGAGAGTGTGATATTCTATATAAACAGTTGTCAATTTGTCATTTAGGACTCGCTTACATAAGGTCTGATGTCTTTGTTTTGTCTTATCTAGCTGTGCAGTGTGAAAGGAAGCCCGTTGAAGTGACCACAAGGGAGAAATCCGTCAACTGTGCAGCCTCCACTGAGAAAATCTACATCCGCAAAAACCTGTGTAGTCCTCTGGCTGCCACACCCACTTTTATGTCTGACAAAGAAACTGCTAGGTACAGCAACTTACACTAATTTACCAGTTTATTAGATGCACCTGTACAGTCTAATACAACACAATAAATAGCCCTGATCCAAACAATATCTTTGTGTAATATTTTTGTTAGATTATAGTAACTCTATGTTGTTCTGTTGGACTGCATCATATTGAAACTTGTTTTATATTTTTTACTCACTTAACGGAAACTAGAAACACCTCTCAACATAATGTAGTCCAATACAACGTCATCCTCTCTGAAACATTTGTGTCTTTTTCTGACCAGTATAAAATTAAAATGGAAGAAAGATAGGTTTTTTTGCATTGAATTTAATTAAATTAGATTGCACATGTGTAACTAATATATACTGATACACACATTGCATGGTTATATATTACATAATGCAATGTGACATGTTAAATATCTACATTCAGGTCTACAAGTTTGCTTGAGTCGAGCATGTTGCTCAACATCCAGCAACCCTTCACCAAGATGGAAAACACCATCTTGATTCCAGCATCCCCTGATAAGGTAACACTGATGCAGCCAAATTACATTTTACTGAAATCCTACCGAGCCATTCTTAAATATTAAGGTAAGGCCCCATAGCGCATATATATATATATATATATATAATTTTTTAATACATCAGCTTTGTAACATAATTAAGAAAGGAATAATTGCTTGTTCATTAAAGGTGCATGTGTCCCTCATTTCTGGTTTTGTTATTCTTTCTTGAAATGGCTCTGATGAGCACAAATGTTTTGTCAACTCCAGACAGAGCAGTGCAAAAAATGACTTCTTAATGACTGCTACCCGTTTGGCAGGTCGATCCATCTCAAGGTGACCTCGGCACGCTGGCAAATGTAGTGACGTCCCTCGCCCACCTCAACAAGGCCAGGGAGGCAAGTGACGCCGGCAATGACCTGATGGGAGATGAAACGCTGAGCAACGGGGACAGCTCGATGACAGACATCCAAGGAGATGAGCAAAGTGCAAGTGATATCACTCGGTGAGGGAGATGTTGTAAAGAATCAAGAGGCTTTGATACTAACCAGTAGTTGCTTTTGAATAAGTTGATACATATACTAGAGATTGACGTTGGCACCAGAAAGAAACTCGAGGGCTGGTTTCTTTTTGTTTTTTTTGTCAGACCTTTAATAGAATTTCCTGCAGGGCCATGTGGTTTCTGACTCCACTCTTAAGGACTTAATTAGATTCAACTCCAGTCTATCAAAAAATTAACCATATGTCAAGGGTGCACTAAAGTGCTGCTTTGAGTCATATCATATTTTTCTGTGTAAGCTCCATTATATTAGATGACTAACACAAAATGTGGATCTTTTGATGTTAACTTTTTGTTTTCATATTTTGTGTACAATTAGAGCTTTTGACACCTTGGCCAAAGTCCTGCACCCTGGTGATGGCCCAGCGGGAGATTCCTTAGAGGCCACAATGCAGCTGATGTCGGGGGACCAGTCGGGTCCCGTGGTGGAGTTGGAGGGACCGATACTCTCTGACAGCCATATCCCTTTCAAGGTAAGAGCACAGCCACTGACTTCTACGCTCAGGATCAAATCTAACAGAGCCCAAAACCCTTGCTTATGTTTTACTGAGTTACACATTTAAAAATATTTTTTTTATAGAAACCCTGCAGTCATGTGTTCTTCATTTACTTTACAATTTGTTCCTTCAGCTTATGATGCCTTTGCCTGTGCCAGAGTACCTCAATGTCAACTACATCTGTGAGTCAGCTTCCCGGCTACTTTTTCTCTCTATGCACTGGGCACGCTCCATTCCTGCCTTTCAGACCCTTGGGTAAGCTTTTGTCACCAGATTTTTCATTGTTTCATGACAACTTTTTAAATAATGGCATTGGACTTTATCACAACATGTCATTTATAAACAATGACAATTGTGAGAGCTTTCCCTAAAACGGCCACACAGTTCTCTGGAGCAAAATGTAATGATTACTTTATTTTCACAGTGGTCAAGACAATGACATTAACTTAATGAAAGCCTGCTGGAATGAGCTGTTCGCCCTGGGTCTGGCACAGTGCTCCAACGTCATGAATGTTGGTACCATTCTAAGTGCCATTATCAATCATCTGCAGACCAGCTTGCAGGAAGGTAGGAGTGCTCTGCTGTTGAATACAATTACAGAAGCCCAAACAATGTTTTTCTGTGTGATGAAGCAAGAAACCATTTATGCCATGCAGACCTTGAGATCTGTTATGTTTACTTTTGTGGCACAATCTGTCTCGAATTTGAAAAAAAGTAAACCAATGCTCTACCCCTTACATCCATGACTCCTTTTTCTTTTTTTTCTTACAGATAAGCTGTCCCCAGATCGAGTAAAACTAGTAATGGAGCACATCTGGAGAATGCAGGAGTTCTGTAACAGCATGACCAAGCTCTGCCCAGACTCTTATGAATATGCCTACCTCAAAGCCATCATTCTCTTTAGTCCTGGTGCGTAGACAACTGTCCAGTTTACTAAATGAAAATAACATATTAAAGTTCTTGTCCTCCTGTTGAGGCTGAATCCTCAGAGGAAAATCCGTAGCATAAGTTGTACATAGGGCCAAACATACTTGGACTCTTATCTGACTGTGTGCATGTGTTGTTTTTGTATAAGATCACCCGGGCATCGATAATACACCACAGATAGAGCGGTTTCAGGAGAAGGCCTACATGGAGCTGCAGGACTACGTAACCACGTCTTACCCAGAAGACTCCTATCGGTCAGTAAGCTTTAGCTTTGTAGTACATAATGCCTGCTCATTGACAGAAAAGTGATGGTGTACTAATACAGTATGGCTCTATATTTGGCAGGACAGATTTGTGATCATATCACAGTACTGCAGTATACATGTTTAAATTTGACTTCTCATTCCCCCCCTCTCATTGCTCTCAGGTTATCCAAGCTGTTGCTGCGTCTTCCTGCCCTCCGGCTGATAAGTGCAGCTGTCACTGAGGAGCTGTTTTTCGCTGGGCTCATTGGCAATGTGCAGATCGACAGCATCATCCCGTACATCCTGAAAATGGAGTCCACTGATTATAATAGCCAGGCCGTCTCTGGGGTCTGACACGCTGTGCCATTCGTAATTGCAACTTTGGACTGTTAAAACTGGCCATCCAGCCAGCCAATCAAGAGTGCTCCGCAGAGCGATCACTAAGTGGTCACAACATACTGTAGTTATGACACGGCATCCAATGGGAATTCTGTTTTCACTCGTACCTGTCTCCTCCTTCTGGCTCCTTGGTAACCAGTCGGTAGAGCGCAACCCAAAAAGAGGACAAACACAAATCAACTCCAGTGGCCGGTGAGCCTGCCAGTATCTTCCCATTCAGGAATGAACCCTTGAAACCTGCATAGTAGACTGCGCTTTTTATTGTACATAGTATTTTATGCTTCATCGCCTCCCGGCCTTTTCTTTTTTTCTGCAGATGTTGTTTCCACTTTGAAGGAATCAGGGTGGTTTGTTTTTCACTGCTTTCCTGCAAGGTCATGCTTTATTTTTATTTTCGAATAATTATGAGGAGAAAAAAAATAAATAATGTGAATTGATTTGTGAGATGTCTTTATCGCAAAAGGTTATAACCTTTATTTCTTATTTGTTTGCTAATCCAAAGGATCAGGCAGCATAACTTGTCAAATATTTGACAGCTTGAAGTCATTGTGTATATAGATTTGTATATAGAATGCACCAAGAAGGCTAAACTGGGCAGCACTTGGTAATTTGTGAATTCCATCTTTTGGACAAATTAATGTGGATGGAAAATGGTAATTTCATTTGAAAATAAAAATAAAAACACCTTTCAACCTTGTTTCTTTATTATTAACAGTTTGATTGGTAGTATGGATAGATAGAGCTGACTCCTGATAACTGTCTCCAGATTCTTTACTTGTATTCTCTGTTTATGTGCTGTTTGCAAATGCAAGTGTAACCTTTCAGGCTCTCCGCTCTTTAACACAGTTTTATTTTTGTTCCAGTATTTTGGAGACTATAATACACCCCAAAAATAAAAACCCATCCTCAGTCATGTTGGGATCAATTTGGAGGCTAACAGTCAGCATTATAATTGGCTTTCTGTGTGTGAGAAGTGTTTTATTGCAGTGGCCATTTTTGACTTTAGAAAAAGGCAGTAGTGTTTTTGTCATGCATGTCATTGCTGCAACAATCCTGTAAATACAAAAACAGGCTTCGGTGCCAGGTAACCTGTTTAAGCACCCAGACGGAGACACCAAGCCAATCAACCGTTGACCTCTGTTAATCAAAGTCCCCCTCCAGAGAGAGTAGGGAATCTCTAGTGTTAGTAGGTTTTAAGTAAACTGGTTCCAGTAAATCAGACCCCACAGACACAAACACTTGATTTTGGGGTGAGCACTGGAGTATTTTAAGCATGTCTCCTCAACTGTGTTAATCCAGCATTCGACTGTGGCTCGTAAGTGTTTATCCGCCCATGTTGGGGCTGTCTCGAAGTTATCTGGACAAACTTAGGAGAGAAAACCTGCAATAGCTCTTTTATTCCAGACTTGATGAGTCTGAGTTCAAATAAATGTGTTAGAAAGCTCTGTAACCACACTTCTTGGAACTTGCCCTTGTTTCTTCTGTAAGCAAAGCAGATTGTTTATGTGTTCCTTCTGAATTAATAATGCAAAATCTATATCCTACCCCAGTGATGTTGTTGGGTTTTGTGTGTCAAGTGACGTGAAGGTGGAAGATGTCGCAGGCTGCTGTGCAAAGGACTGAACTGTCAGTGTGTTATTGGTGCATCCATTTTTCATTAGTGGTCTGGGGACATGGGTGAACAGAGGACAGTATACCTGCACGCTGTAGTTACCCAGTGGATGTGCCTGGCTAATTAAAGGCACCGATAGGACCATTCATACTTGATAAAGGATATTGTCTGCTGCTGTTCTCAGAAGTCCATCGTCCGGTGTATCCTGTAGCTGTTTAATGTGATTCTCCACAGCCCGAATGCATCACTTCATCACCTGACTCACCGTCTTTGAACCACAGACGTTAGTGCATGTCAGCATCTGGAGCCCTCACTGTACGTTCTGTACATAAGAGGTCAGCCTGGACAATTTGCAACCACTAAAGTAAACACTTGTTATGTGTAGCTGGAAGGGTTAAGTGATTTGTGATGCAACATGGGCTTTTGTGTCCAAAGCTAGGTGGATTAGCTCATTCCAAGCTGAATGAATGTGAGTGAGAGGGCCAGTTGGACTGTTCCCATGGCCTCTTGGGGCTTTGGGGAAAGTGCTGCAAAACATGGTGTCTGTTATGTTGAATTCAATCTTTCAGATATAATATACATATATATATATATATATATCAGATATAATGTATGTATATATTGTTATATATATAACAATATAATAATTCTAAAGATGAATTAAAAACACCATGCAAACATCATTTTAGCTGTGTCCATTGTCAAAGGTGATTATCATAAATACAATAAAGTAAAGACATTGTGAGTAATTACCCCCCAACAAAAAAATAAATAATATTTCCAGTAAAATAACACTGCAGAATATACCACACAATAACACATTTTTCAACATAGTGAAAATGTGTAGGCTGAAGCTTATCACAACGCTCCCTACAGCATACATACGCTGGAGGGAGAGTTGTGATAAGCAACAAGTCGATATGCCCACATATGGCAAACATGCATAACGTGGGCGTTTCCATTTAATAACACTAATTTATTTCAATTCTACTTCACCCCATTTCAGAGGGAAGTATTGTACTTTCATTTGACAGCTAGGAAGTAATTGCTAGATTTCACATGCAGAACATATAATCCACAATGAACATATTGTGCATTATTCCATGTTAAATACCTAGCAGTATGTAAAGTAGTTGACCACATTAGATGCTGCTGACTTTAACGCAGCAAGTATTTTTTTTTTTTTTTTACATTGAAGAAGTACCACTGAGTACCACCACTGCGAGTTAGCAGTAAAATGGCCTGCCTTTTATACAGTGTTGAAACAGACTTTTTTTCTTTGATGAATCACTCCCCCAAAAATGTACTCTAAAGTAATTTATTATAATACGCCTGAAAGTAAAAACACACTTTGAATCACTGAGGACATTGTGGGGAATATCGTTAAACTCCTCTCAGTCACAAACACACCCAAATACTAGTTATGAGGCTGTTTTCTGTATTTTTATCTAATAGTGAGAGGCACGTGCGTTGAAAGAGTTAACCCCTCCTCGCGCAGCCACCCTGCAGAGAGAAATAGGCGGAGTTTGGGTTCACACATAGTTTTTGTACATTGAAGAGGGCAGTCACAGTGTGTGTGTGTGTGTGAAAGAGAGAGAGAGAGAGAGAGAGAAAGAAAGAGAGAGCGAGAGAGAAAGAGAGAGAGAGAGAGAGAGAGAGAGAGAAGGGGCTCAACATGGAAACAAGACTACATTGTGAACTAGTCGCGATGTTCAATTGAAGAACCACCAGCTCCTAACTGACCACCAACACGGGATTATTATGCCCAGCGCCAACGTGTCCGTGCGAAGTTTATCCGAAGAGGAGAAATACCTCAGCAGCCGGATGGTGAGTGTCATGTGAGTGTATTTTACAGCGTTGGTGTGTCACAGTCGCCGGGCTCCCTCACTGTACCGGCGCTACATTGTTGTCGGTTGGTCTCCGCGTCGTGTTTGTGAAACCAGCAGCTGCGCCGGTTAAAAGCTGCACATGTCGCCGAACAAAGAGCCCGGAGCCCGGCGGTGCATTCAGGTATACGGCGCAGAATAGCAGCATTTATTTATGGTACCAAAAAAAAAAAAAATACCCCTGGTCGGGACATAATGCATAATGGGATCGTCCACATATTTGACGGTATCCAAAACGGGACAATAATCGTTATGTCCGGCCGTACAACGAAATTGGGATCGAAATGAACGATTATTTCCCATATCGATTTATCTAATTCTGTTGATTGTTCGACTAATTCTTCTATGAAATCTCGTAAGATAGTGTAAAAAGAAGCCCACCACAAGTCCCAAAGCCCGAGTCTTTGAATCGCTTGTTTTGGTCAACCAACAGTCCAAAAGATGTTCAGTTCAAGAAACATGCAATTTCCCCTTAAAAATAAAAAAATAAGTGAATTATGATGATATAATTATTTTCTGCCAATTGACTGGTTACTCAACTTAATGTTTAGAAGTTACCCAGAACAGTGTTGGTGGTAATTGGTATGTTACAACATGGTAGCTCAGTTCCAGTGCAAAGTGAACATATACAGTATGATATAATAATAATAAGTTGAGTTCCTCAGCATACCAAGTACAACGACTGACCAGAGCAAACAAGCCCAGTTCAGTTTCATCTTTAATTGAAATCTGCGGGCATTGTTGTACTGTTGAAGTACCACCGAATGACCAAGTACAGTAACCCAGTTTTACCATATTTAATGTTTATGTATTTACAGTCTGTGTTCTTGGGCTTCAAATGATACAGATGACCTGTTGTGTTTTAAACTGAAACTGTGTATTCTTCTGGATGTTAATTCATCCATATGGTAACTAATTCCTCCATGGTGGGGTTGTATTTCTCTGCAGCTGTTTCTAATAAGAATTTCTCCTCCAACCAAATATGATGGACAAAGCTTTTCACGTCCAGTACAATACAGTCTATACCGATAGAAGACGAGGTATTATTGCAGTTTGCTCTGTTGTTGTTGTTTTCTGTTTTTGTGGCTACTCGATGACTCAGTGCCTGACCTGGTTTTTCAGGAATACAAATGAAACCCGGCCCCACCTTTATAGTGGTGGCTCGTGTTGACCAGGTTGTATATCCTGACATCTAGGATATTTGGTATCTTAGCAGATGAAGAAGGATCTTCTGTGAAATAAAACACATTTTAATCTTTTACTGAAAGTATAACAGTTTTATTACGGTGATCACACACTTAAACACACTATGATACTTGTATACGAAGTCTGTAATGAGTGAAGTAAATTAATAGTGTTAATGTTTTGTCAACATTAATTCAAAGCCGGCTGCAAAGAGGGGCTTGAAATCACATAGAAAAATTTCCTGACCTTATTTCATGTCTTTACAATTTTATTTAATCACAAAGTTGCCTGAGAGTGCTTTAGAATATGTACAGCATACAGCATACAACCATGGACTTAGAAAACAACCTTCAAAACACATTCAGCATTAACAGGTTTTGGGGAAAACCATCGATCCATTTGGCATTGTAAATGTATGATGATCAGCAAAATCCCCTCGAAGTGCATTTAAAGCTAGGTGCTCTCCAGAACGGTGACACAGAGAAGAGGAATGCTATGTCAGGCGCGAGTCTTGTGTAACCAGAAAGTCAGCCAGGTATCGTGCAGCAGGTTGTTTCTCTTCCTAGTATATGCATGAGCCTTCAGGCCTGCCACTCCTGTCACCTGTCTTCAAAGCCTGTTTAGCTTTTTAATAAAACTCTCCGGTTGCCAAGTGAGCAATTGTAAATAAGTTAGATAAAAAAAAAAAACGTGTCCTCTGGAGTAGAGTTTGAAAGATTCCCACACACGCACAAATAATTCAAGTAAACAAGTACTTAAACCACCAACACAACATCATGGAACAACACAACTGACAATTTGGCTTGTTTATTACCACTGGGCTGTGTGATTATGCTTTTCCTTCTTTTGTTGGCTGTGAATGACATTCCAGTTTTGTTCCTCAAAAAAGCCATTGTGTGGCAGATATAGTGGGTTAGAGGCCAAAGATGATGCAACACCTCAGTTTGAGTTTGAGTCTTTAACCCTCACTGGATGGTGGCTCTGTAGTGGGTTGTGTGGCGTTTCTCAGTCTTTCCTCGACCTCGTGCTCCATCTGTAGTGGTTCTCTAAGATTAGTGTCTCCAGACAAAAGGCACACACGTTAGGTAACACATCAGTATAAATATAAACTTTTTAATATGCTATATTCCGTATGTTGTGAATGATTATCTAGCAAATATTTCCCCCCTCCTTTTTTTGTTCTCTCCTTTTTTAAGGTATATTATGTTTTTCATGGCTCATGAGCTGCTTGACTTTTCACCAACATCATTGGATCTATCCACTCCCTCACTTTGAATGAGTGCATTGAATATAGCTGCATATTTATCTTAATTGAATCCCATTCAATACTTCCCCAGTCGACGGGGGCAAGCAGACGCTGGGAGTGTTAATGGGCTATTGATTTAGTCCTGGACCAGCTTGTCTATGAGATAATAGCGAATTACGTCTTAACCAATTCTCTCCACTGAATTCACAGGGATTTGTCATTCAGGAAACTCAAGACTTCCAACTCTGCTGCTTTTATTTCCGCGGTTATTTTGAGGAGGCAGACTGTTTGGCCTCTAAAGAGAGGTTTTGCAATCAAAGTTTTGCCGCAAAGGCAGCTGTGGGATGCAGATGAGAGGAGGAGGAGGAGGAGGAGGAGGGGGGAAGTTGGGTCAGCTTTCAGACTACAATCAAAGATGTGCTCCATGTTGCTCTCCCTCTCTGGTTTTCTTCCCGTTTCCCTGTGTGAGCTCTGAGTGGGAGAGTGTCTGTATCCATGAGGATCAGCTGGAGGGAATACCAATAAGCACCGCAGGCTTCTTCCCCTCTGTGGCTCTGTTCTCTGCTGAAGGGACGGTTTTGTTCCATCTCAATGAGTGTGCCAGCTCTATTGCCCAGTGTGTGTGTGTGTGTGTGTGTGTGTGTATTTATTTGGGGTGCATGAGGGCAATGAGAGAATAAGCGCCACTCTTTGCACCGTGCACCACGGCCTCGTCATTTCTAAGAAACTTCCTCAGATCTCTGCAGACACCTGTGTTTGTAGTTTCCTCTGGAGTAGAGTTTGAATGCCTGCATGACCTGATGACCTGACCTGAACAAATGGTTTCACCATATTACAGCTGCGATTGTGAGTTAACATGACTTCCTCATAACAGGGATAATGCCTTCCTGTTTGCATAAAAATATGTATGTGGTGATAATAACGCCTCCCCTTAATAGGGAGGGTTTAGCACGAAACAGGCTCAGTTTCTGCTAATCTGAGCCAATATTTATTCTACTAATATCGCAGTGGGCAGATAAGTGTAAGGTCTGTTTTTGCATGAAAGAAAAATGGAATCATTGATCCAAGGGAGAGCACACTGCAGTGCAAGATAAGCAACGTCTGCAGTTTCTCTTTCGACTGCCCCCCTTTGATTTGTTGCTAAGATTTGCACTCAGGCAGAACAACAATCAGCTCTCCCTTGTTGGGTTAAGATTGAGGCTAATGCAGTTGGATCTTTATGGTGTGCTGTCTAGCGAGGTCAGAGCGTATTAAATGGGTCAAGGGGTTGGACAGACGCTGTTTGCTATGTAGGGCAGCGTGGGGGACAGGGGGCTCAAACAGGGCCGAGGTGTGAGGGAGGCACCCTGGGGGCACACAGGGCCCCCCTGTAAATCCTGTTGCTGGAGATGATGATGATGATGATGATGATGATTGGGATGATGTGTGCCGCTGTTTAGGAGCATCCTCCCTTTGTTCTATTCCTGACCTTTTATATGTTTCAGTTTATGTTGCTCTCTCCCTCGTTGTCTCCCTCTTTCTGTCTGTATCTCGTCTTCTGCTCTACTGACACACTAATACCAATGGGTGAGTCAAACAGCAGTGGGCGTACGCCTGGCTCCATAATTTCAAAGACAACATTTTCTCACATCGATAGTGATAAACCACATTCTGAGCATATGAGCAGACAGATGGGTCTCTCACACAGCTCAGCTTATCTCAGAAGAAGGATCACAGTCAGTGAACGCGAGTAGGAGTTCATAGCGTCGTTCAACGACAACCATGCATGTCACCTGGCTGGAGATAGTAAACTCCATCTCATCAAACTCAATCTGTGACCTCTCAGTGAAGGACTGTCCACTTAACTGTCGGACCTAACAGCTGCCATCTGCTGTGTGGTTGTAGCAGAATTTCTCCTCGTTGCCTTACAACCCTTCCCGCCGTCTCCGGCCATCCCCGAAGACCTCAGGTCCTCACCTTGTGTCACCCTCAACAACCCCTGGAGAACGCCTGCATGAGTGTTTGGGGGGGGGGAGGGGGAAAGGGAGTGAAAAGCAGGGCAGCTCCTCAGCAGATTTAGGAGGACATTTTCATCAGCATGAGTCTAATTCATTTACCGGAGCCACTCATCCAGAGACACCCTCAGATTTCTCCAGCAGTTAGTCAGCGTGGGTAGAAAGCTTGAGTAGCAGCAGCGGCGGAAGAAATCGCTTTATTAAATTTCTTATAAAAAACTAGTCGGATGTCGTATTTGTTTTGCAGTCTAAGTGTGTGTAAATCATCTGGGTCGTGTTATCTGAGCTGCTCTCGTGAATCAGGCTTCATCCTGCCAAGAGCCATCTTGCTTTTATCAGAAAAAGCTTGCGCCCTTCATTCCAGCTGTGTTATACAGTTTGGGCTTGACATTTACTACTCCAGGTGCTTTTGCTTCAGGCCTCAGCAGCGATCCACCAATTGTTGCCTAGGTCACAATTTGATCTGGTTTACGCTCATCCTGTATCTATGATGTCACTGCACTTTGAGGCAATAAACGTCACCCGTGCTCTGTGTTTGAGAAAACATTGAACATTGAATAAAGTTAATGTTGGTGGTGGAAGAGCGGCCCGAGGAGCTCTCTCCGTTCCAGTACCGCATAAATCGCATATAGTCTAAGCTCTCTGGTCGAACAGGCAGCTCTTTGTGTTTGTTGTTCGTAAACTAAAAAGACTGAAGTAATATGAGCAACGTACACACAAGCTTGCGCAACACTTCCTCGGAGCAGGAGGATATTAGGCTCAGCTTTCTTTCGAGACACCAAACAGGTTTGACAAAAAGACGGCTTGTGTGTGAAACTTATTGTTTCGACAAGAGATATTGCGTGCACTCTGGAAGGAGCCGGATTGCTATTGGCCGCAGGGCTCCTCAGGCTATACGTCAGACCAGTGAATCCATATGCAGTAGCTCGCTCATCAGAGTCCTGTACAGAGCAGAGGTAGGACATGACAAAGTGTGCTTTTTTCTCCTCAGACAAAGAGTCCTGTGTTCAAGAAGGACAGATGCCAGAGAGGGGGGAGAGAGTGGGATGAGGACAGAGGCTGAAATACCCAAGGCATGCTTGTAGAAAGAAGCATAGCATTCTCTCGTTACACACTAAACATAAATAAGTATGTAAAAATAATGTGCAGTATAATTATGGGCACCGTAATAATACAATTAAAATGCTTATGTACATGTACAAACAAGACTAGAGTTTGCAGTATACTTGCTTTAAGGCCAATGCTAGTGCTAGCATTTTAACATGCTGTTTAGCAGGTATATTGTTTACCACGTTTGCCATCTTAGTTCATCGTGTTATCATGCTAACATTTGCTTATATGTGCAGGGATGTGGTATTTTTGTAAATCTCAGAAGTTAGCATCGCCTTCGTATGTGCTCAGTGTTTTTTTAATATAGGTTTTTGGTGAAATGTCGGCAATAATGTCTTTGGTTAGATTAAGGGATTCTAACGTTTTGTTCTACGACATGAAATACGTCAATAAATAGGTCACGCATGAATTTTTAAGCTTGTACATGTCTTTAAAATGTCAGTTGCTAACGAGCGGCTAAATGAGACGACGAAACGTCATCATGGCGAACCCTATTGTAACGTTAGCTCTTTACGTAGAGCAACTAGCATTTATGCTTAAAAAAATTCCTGAAGGTGGTGTTCATTTGTGAAAATGATCTTGCTGAACAAAACTTGTAAGTATCATGAATGCTCGTTTGTCACAGAGTTTATTTTCTGCAGTAATCCAAATTCCAATGGAAAAATCCCATCGGCTTTTTGTCGTAAATTCAAAACTGCGAACTCACCTCCAGGTTTTAGAACTCATTCCTGCAGCACACTATTTGCACTGAACAGTAAATTCAGCCGAGGAGGAAATGAAGGACATTAGTTTTGCAAATATTGGAGAAATTGAAATGTTGACCACCTAATACAGGAAGAGTCAGAGGATCATTTAAGTTATTAGGATTCATCCTATGGGGAAAGTGAATGTCTGAGCAACAACCACATGACGTGGTAGGCGGACAGACAGACAACAATACTTGTTGTTAGCATGGCTAACAACAAGTACAGAGCAGTTTCGGTGTTGTACAATATAAAGTGAAACCACATTTGAGTAATGAATGGTTACGTCCGAGATGATGTACCAAAATTCTTGCTCATTGGTATCGCCCTCACAATCAAGTTTGACCAGTCAATTGAGTGACAGGTAACTCACGGTAACAATAACAAGTAATTGGGAACGTACAATTAGATAACTTCAATCCAACTGGTTTCAAAGAGCAATAGTCCTCCTGAGTGAGAATGTGTTTTTGTTTTATCATCTGTTACTTCATGTGTGCACACCAGTGTATGTCTTATTTAATCACCCTATTCTTGGTAAACCCCGTCTTGAGTTCCACCTGACAGACTTGTGTCAGTGTGCGGTGAACACTAGATGCATTGGTCAATTGTAAAGGGACTTAGCTTGCAGTATGTAACCATTGCGTGGTGATGAGGAAATGCTAAGCAGGATACAGCCCTAAGTCTGCCTGTGTTAGCTGTTTAGTTACTTAAAACTAGTCGTATTACATTCGTTAAGGATTAGTGCAGCTTTCTACAGCCCATAGTGCTTGTTGTACAACACGTTTTGTGTTTGCTTGAGCAGCTTACACCTCCTGTCATTATGCTGGTGTTTAACTGTGATCAACTTGCAAGATTTAGTGGCTTGTTGGGCCACTGGTACATTGCAGTGCTATTACACTTGAAGTCTAAAAATGCTGCCCCGAAGCTTAATTAAATTCTGTCTTCACAGCTCTCCTCAGTTTCCTCTTTCCTCGTAAGATCGTTAGGTTTCCTGCCATAGTTAATCTGACATATGTATTCTGTTTCACTTCCTCTTTACAGCAAACTACGCTCGACAGTAAAGTATTGACACGTCAGTCAGAAACAGGCTGTAATTTTGAGCCATTATCAGGAAAATGTATTACTGTTTTTACTGTAAAACTAGCGGACTATGTCTGGTAAAGGGATTTCCCGAGCCTTGTGGCCTTGTGTCACATTAGTTCTGAGCTACATTAAATGCACACGCTCCACTTCTTTCACACACATTAATAGCTGTCATCTAAATTTCGCCATCTGTGTGCTATACTGTAAATAAACAGGATTAAAGTCTGGGTCCTAAAACATAACAGATGTGTCAAATAAGAGCATTACAGACACACCCAGATGGTCTCACTGTGGCAATAGCAGGGAAGCTGAATAGAGCAGATGTAAGGACTTACTGTGTAGAATGAAGCTGTATATTAAGAGGAAGCTCAGAAATGTAAAAAAGCATTAAAGGAAACTTGAGAGTAAAAATAAAACGTTTGTTGTAAATGTCCATTGTACTGCAGAGCTACTTAGCAGCGGCCACGGACTGCAGTTGCACACAAATACTTTGCAATGCAATTGTAGATGGTAATCGATAAACTAGAGGAATGGTTGTCAAAACTAGCAATTTAAAACTGACAATTTTCTTTAGGCACTCACAGAAAGAAGGTTTGGGATTTGATGCCCAACCTGTGTGGAGTTTGTATGTTCGTGTTCGTGTTTCCTCCGGGTACTCAGGTTTCCTCCTGCCACCAAAACATGTATACCCTCCCTAGGCGCTGTGAATGGGGGGTTGCGTGAGGAAGGGCATCCAGTGTAAAACCTATGCCAAATCAAATAATAAAATCATAAAATCTGATTTACAAACTGGATTGGTTGAAGTCTGGGTTATTAACTAGAAGTAAATGGATGACCTGCTGGGGCAACCCATTACGGGAACAGCCGAAGAATGGAGAAGAAGAAGAAGAGTTGTTGTTTACCTTTTTCAGATGGCTTGTTTTGCTACTTAAACAAATTTCTATAGTGCAAGATTATCCCTGCAAATGCTCCATATATAATATCTGTTTAGTCTATTATCTGTTTCTGATCGTTGTTTCTCCTCCTTGTAGGACCGGAGTACTGAGGTCAGTTCTCTGAGCATCTCTGGGTTGATGCGTCGCGGTTCTTCGGAGAACAATCTGGACCTGGATCTGAGTGACGGAAGTCCTGGTGCTGCTCTGGGCACCGAGGTCCAGCGTAGTCGTTCTTGCTTGGACAACCTCCAGCAAAAGATACTGAAAGTCACGGAGCAGCTGAAGATAGAGCAGACGGCCCGCGACGAGAACGTGGCCGAGTACCTGAAGCTGGTGAACAGTGCGGACAAGCTGCAAGTAGGGCGCATCAAGCAGGTGTTTGAGAAGAAGCACCAGAAGTCAGCTCAAAATATTGCCCAGATGCAAAAGAAGCTGGAGCAGTATCATCGAAAGATGAAAGACAGTGAAATCCAGCACAGCCCATCCCCTCGCCCGTCCACTGTAAAGCACAGCACCTTACCCAGGGAGTCTCCCAGAGAGCTGCTGAAAGACATGACCGGCAGTGGCCGCCACCCGACCATGGACAAGATCAAGACCATCGGCCCAGGTGTTTCGCTCTCCCCTCCTTTCTTCTTCAGCAAGCCCAGAGAGTTCGCCAACCTCATCAGGAACAAGTTTGGCAGTGCTGACAACATCGCCCACCTCAAGACCACTCTGGATGCTTCCTCACCGCTGCCCACTGACAGTGCCGGAAAGGGGCTGAGCAGCAGCACCTCTATGGTGGGCAAGCCCAAGTATCCAAGTGATGATGAGTGCTCCTCGGAGAGCGCCTCCATTTCAGCAGATAGTAACGGGAACCCGGCAGGGGGAGGGATGTCGGCGGGGCAGGTGCCGGGCCAGCAGGCCGGAGGAGACAGCCAGAGCAGACTGGCTCTGAGCCTGGAGGAGGTGAGGGAGATCAAAGATGCCCAGAACCAGCTGGAGGAAGACATGGAGGAGATAAAGGTTCAGTTCAAGAGAGAGTATGGCATCATCAGCCAAACACTGCAGGAAGAGAGATACAGGTATGTTTATTATTACTTAATATTTCATTGTCCTTCAATGATACAGCACCACCAAATAATTCCATATACAGTACATACAAAACTGGCCATAAATGATCCTTTTTAACAAATATTTCTGCGTCGTCTACCAGGTACGAGCGTTTAGAAGACCAACTAAACGACCTGACAGAGCTTCACCAGCATGAGATGACTGATCTGAGGCAGGAACTGGCCAGCATCGAGGAGAGGGTAGCCTACCAGGCTCATGAAAGGGCCAGGGACATTCAGGTATATATTAGTGAATCTATTGCTGAAGCTCGTCTAACATCTGTTAATAAGGCTATCGTCACTGGGCATTACCATAGGTGAATGTATTAGTTGTCTTCGTGTAATGGTTCCCTTCATTAGATAACTCTCTGAAAAAAGTCCGTTTTATCATTTGTCATTTATGTTCTCTGTTCTTGTGTCTCTCTGCTGATACATAATTAATCTTCAAGAGTAATTGAAGATTAAAATGCCCTTTAGCCATTTGGGAAGACCCTCAAAGTCTCTCTCTGTCTTTCGTAGGAGGCTCTGGAGTCGTGTCAGACGCGAGTGTCCAAGCTGGAGCTCCAGCAGCAGCAGCAGCAGACGGTCCAGCTCGAGAGCCGCGACGCCCGAGTCCTGCTGGGGAAGTGCATCAACATCATGCTGGCCATCATCACCGTCATCCTGGTGTGTGTCTCCACTGCGGCCAAGTTTGCAGCTCCAATGATGAGGAGCCGGCACCACGTAGTAGCTACATTCCTGGGAGTTTGTTTTTTGACCATTTTCTGGAAGAACTGGGACCGTTTACAGTATGCCATAGACAGGTTGCTGGTGCCTGCCTGATAGTGAGGAGTGCACACTGATAATAATACTGCAGAAACATGGACGCTGTCTGTTGTCAGGATAGGACTGTCTAAGAGGATTGGTTGTACAATCGTCAGAAGACACGATCGCCACGCATTCACAGAGGTCATTGTTTTTTAAAGTCAGATTGAAATGAAATTGTTTCTTGTCTAGAACTTGAATGTGTGTTGCTAACAATTTCCATTTAACCTTTAATATAATATTTATATAACAGTACATTTTGTTACATCTCCATGCATTACAATGAATCTTCACAAGACATTAATAGTCGATTCAAGGATCAACAAGGGTGGAGAGGAGTGCACATGAGACTCACTCTTGATTATTCTTTCTTATTTTGTTTCAGGTCAATTTTAACATCTCTTAAACTGTTGAAAACATGCACACACACACACACACACTCACACACGCACACACACACACGCACGCACTCTCACACGCGCACACACAAACACAAACACACACAAAACCTCAAGCTTGGTATCTTGTTTGTCACAGCTATGAAATGCTAATGACACCCTTGGAGGTATAGTTGGACATTTTGGGAAATAAGCTTATTTGCTTTCTTGCCAAAAGTTCGATGAGAAGATCAATACCATTCGTATCTGTACAGTTAATGTGAAGCTACTGCCAGCTGACAGTTAGCTTAGCTTAGCATAAACACTGAAAACAGGCAAGGGTGGCTCTGTCCAAAGGTCACAAAATCCACCTACCAGCACCTCTGAAGTTCACTAATTAACACGTCATCTAAACATCTCGTGTTTTTAATCTTCGCACAAACCAAAAGGTAGAAAATGACACGTTGCGGGTTATGTGCCGAACTATTTCTTCTGCCTCCAGGAGGCTCAAGACATAGTCCGGCACGTAACCCGCAACGTGTTGTTTTTAAACTCTAGTTTTTTGGTTTGTTTTTAGATGTTCAGAGGTAAACCTTTGCAGAGAGACAGGCAAGCTATTTCCCCCTGTTTTAGTCTTTATGCTAAGCTAAGCTAACTTGCTACTGGTTGCAGCTTCATATAGCTTTCATATTTAGCATAGAGACATGAGAGTGGTATCAATCCTCAAATCTAACTCTGGAAAAAAATTCAAAAGGCATATTTCCTCGAATGTTGAACTATTCTTTTAAATGAAGAATCTACAGGCTGAAGCACAGAGGCAATGGACAACCTGTTTTTTTTTTTTGTTTGTTATTCCTTATTGCCTTGTCTGCCCTGTGTGGTCAGTCATCCCTTAAAGTTGTTTCTCTGTTTACTGTTCCTGATGTTTAAAGTGCAATATATTTGATTTCTAAGAGCTCTGTTTTAAAGATGTTTCTTTTAGGAGTGAACGTTTTTACGTCGATGTTTTACAGTGACAGGGTGCTGCTGCTGTTGGAGTGAGAAAGTGCCATTAATGTTGGCATGAGAGATTCATAACCACTGAAGCTGTTGCTGGGCTCTCATAAGACCAGCTGTCTTCTCTCTGAGGGGCCAAAAATCAATCCCTCTGCATTACCGCGCTGGTAGCAAGGAAATATCAACGGCAACCACGGCAACCACGGCACCTCCCCAGTGCAGGTGCACACCCAAACGACACACAACAGAGACCACAGGCTCTTGTTATGTCTTAAAAGTCTGATTTTTTTTGTCTTTTACTAATAATGTGATTGAGAGGCTATGGGTTATACTGTGATACAGGGCCTTTTTTTGAAGAAGCAACAAAGAGCCTCCAGTACTCACGTCTGAAGACAGAGGAGCACGTGATTGGCTCTAAGTGATGATCTACGAGCCAGTTTTTGACTGATTGATGTGTTCTCTCATGTCTTATGGACATTGCCTATGATGATCTCAAGTGAAGCTACGGACCACTTTTAAATGTTTGTCTGCCATAATAACATGTTTGTGTTGTTTGTCGTCTACTGACTGTATCATATCGTTTTTGTCGTACATGTCTTGACATATTTGAGGAAATTTTACCTACACATCTGGTTTACATTCTCTTTTCATCGCTGGTGCACTATGTGATCAATCAGTTGTATGTTCATGCATTACGTGCCTTTGTCTGACACTTTCTGTTAAATTAAACAAGACTTTTTAATCAACTTGTGACTGATGTTTGGCATGGAGTTGTTTGGTGATTTGTCATGTGATTACTTTTTTTTTCATACACAGCATCTAGAAGTTTCAGTAGAGTGTAGACAACCACCAGAAAATCAAAGATTACTTCACCCATTTGCAATTAGTGTGAATAAGGAAAACAGTTTATTAACTCATTGAAACGTCCTGAGAGTAACCTTCTATTCACAGTAGATTTCTTTATTTTCCTTTCAGACATTTGTACCAGAAGAACTGACCTCATAAAAACTTAATACGCATACAATTTCGGATAAGCTACACTCAACATGAATACCACAAATATTTGCTGTTCTTTTACTGCTATGCACTTTCTCCTTCATCACCACCAGAGGGTGCAGGCGCTGCACTGCTGTCCCGTTAGAGACCAAGAAAACATATTGGAAGGCTGCAGCATCTTACACAGCCATAATGATACCAACCAGAATTTATGCATGTTTTATATGTAAATTATTGATTTTGATTCTGTCAAAATCAATGCCACTACTTCACACAAACAATAAGAATAAGATCCCAGAGGACAAGAGACAACAATCATGTGGCAGGAATATCACAAGCAATGCGGAAGAGTAGTGCCCTCTGCTGTTGCAACACATTAACATTGAAGCTCCAGTTTTTCAACACATTTCTACAATTTTCTAGAGCGCACAGCTCCATTGCAGCATGCTTCTGTATATTTTCACTAACTAATCTTGTTTATATTGTATTCCATGCTGTGGACTGAAAGTATTTCTGTAGACTGTAACTGTGACTGGTGTGTCTCCCATCAGGGAGGATTTTGGTACCCAGGAAGCTGATGATTATAGAGAGAGGTATTAAATTCAATTACAGTCCCTTTAATGATCCCTCAGCCAAGCTGGCACAACACGCAACAGCACAGCTCTAACAAATATACCACAGATACAATAATAAATAATGGCATGCATGTCATGTCATACAGCACCTTCAAATAACAGAAAACATGTCACACATACTCAACAATACAGCAGCACTAACAGTACTGCTGCATATCACTGACAGGGAGCACACATATCCAGACAAAATGAAGCCCATGCACAGTTAAACTCAGCAGCACTGCAATATGGGTCACCTGGCACAGCGGTGTGCACGGTTCACTCTGCCTGACTAGTGCCTGCCTGCATGCCAAATAGAGGCACAGACGCACGCTGAGATACAGGAACAGGGATGCGGATGATAGACAGATCGCTTAACTGAGGATCTCTGGCACTCACACAGTGTTCTTGTACTTTATGAGAGCTTAAATTTGAGATTGGAATTCTGAGCTGAGTGCAAATATCTGTGTGTGATGGGTGTGTGTGAGAATGGGTGGTGTTTTGTGCATTTGTGGAGCATCTAAGGGCCTCTGGGGGAAAAGAAATACTCTGATTGGTGTGACGCAGAGATCCTGACTAACACACACAGCCAACACAGTCACCCACCCACCCACCCACACACACACACACATACACACACACACATACACACACACACACAGGCTTAAAAATGGGGATTATGTGCTATATTTGTAGGTGTGAACTGAGAGCATTATTTTCTTTCCCGATCTCGCTCTCTTCTTTATTATGTGAACTGAAAAGTGAGTGCTTTGCTTTGATGTGCGCTCCGATCCTGTGTGTTTTCAATTGAGCTCTCTCTTGTGGCTCCTGGAGCTTGTTGGCCCATTCACTGGGCTCCATAATGAGCTGCTAATTATCCCAGGACCTCATCAAATCTCTTTGGGCTCCACAGCTAAGCCTCCTCCTCACATAGGTTGGCATGGCGACCGTAAGGGATGGGACCTGCATGAAGGAGGCCACCAAAAGGACCGCCACAGCTTCACTCCCGCTCTCTTCTTCTGAGGGGGCGTGAAAGGGACATATTCTTATTCAAAAGAGAAAGTGGGAAATGTGTGGATAGAATAGCTCTAAGCATGGATGGTTTCATTTTTAAAAAATGTATATGTGTGTTTATGAACACATATGTGGGTGTTGTTTGTGTGTTTCAGTCACTGAGTGCATGAACTCATATTATGGGAAAGTTTTGACCTCTCTGGTGACTTCCATATTGATTTAGACTCCTCTGGCAGCACTGGGCCCTTCCCATTTCCTGTTTATGGTGTCATGGAAACAGGCCATGTTCCCTTCCTCTGGTTTTGCACTATAACAGAAAAATATACCCTGCATCCAGCATCGAGCCACACTCTCATCCCTCAGCAGGCACAAGAGCTGCAGCTGTGAGGCTGCGACGTCTGTGACCAGAATTAGAACCTCAAGTAACGAATACATAGAAACTGCCAGTGGAAAATTCCAGATTCATGGCAACATTTATCACAAAGGTCTTCATATAAATCACCTCTTAAAATGGCCTAAATCAAATGCACCTCCAATTTCCTTCAGTTGCTAGGCAACCACAGAGCACCACCGTGATGCTTGGAGTTAAAGGCTGGCAGCCGAGTGGTGTAAAGAGGATTGTTGGGGTGAATCACTGTCTTTTATGGCTTTGAGGTTCCATTACATGGCCAGCTGACAGTGACAATGATACACTGTCACTAGAGAGTAATTATACAGCCTGTTGTTCCCTCTGGTGTATCCACAAGCAAATTATGTTAGCCCAATGGTTGTACAAGCAGCTGTACAAGCAGTTACCATTATAATCAGTAGAGATGATTTGAGATATTCAACAACATATGGTAATTTTGCTTTGAGCGTTGGTCATTTGGTTTTTGGAGAAACAATAATTTCCTTTTTCTCTGTCCATCAATGTCTATAAATTCTATTATATTTAAGGTTTTCATGCCATATGTGATGTCTGCCACTGGTCTGTTTGTGTCTGCGTTCAGGCCTCTTTTCTTTCGAGCTGAACTCTACTCAGGGCTTGATCAACCCACTGCAGACAACGTTATATTTCTCTGGGAGACTGAGTAAACAACCAGTACTACCTGTCCCAAGTTTGTCACAATTTCCAATATATTTGTACATACAAATTGGACATGTGGCGCCCTGAGGCAGTTGCCAGCTTTACCTGGTTGATAGTCCAGCTTGATTGTACTATATGTGTTCTGAAGTTGTTTGCCTGCTTTTTTCTGTTTTTCTTTTAATTCTTAATATCAACCTCCTCAGGTACTGCAGATGGAAATTAGCCTTTTTTTTAAAAAAAAGATGAACAAACAAGAGTCTGCAGTTCGCTGCTCTGCGAGAACGTTCTGAGGTGCAACAGTGCTGCAGAACTAAGTTGATGGGATTGTCACTAGAATTGAAAATGTTACCTGATGATGGTGCTGGAGGAAAAGTGAGAGTATCACTTATTTTATTTATCTTTAGGGCACCATGAATATCTGTCCCAAACTTCACAACATTCCATCCAATGGTTGTAGAGACATATCACTTAAAAATATAAATGTCAACCTGTTGGCGACGCTCGGCGAAATGTCCGTGGATCACCAATGTCAGTAGGATTCATCCTCTGAGGATTCTGAATGTCTGCATGTGCAAAAGTGTTGTTAGTTGTTGAGATCCTTCAATCTGGACCAAAAACTGAACTCGCCTCATCCCTGGAACAAAAGCTATCAGACACATAAATTCAACACAATCATATTCATGAGCTACGTTTTTGTGCAAATCCATTTTAAACACTCCCATCGAATCCACCATCTCCACTCAAGATTACATGAATGGAGGATGTTGAATGTAAAACCACTGCATTGCAAATATGTTAAGAAACTGTTGGCCCTTTGTGTGTCTGCGTCTGTGTGTGTGTCCATTTGAGTTACTTGTCAATTACAGGCACACATTCCTGAGGTCTGTACTATAGCTGTGGGCGTATGACTTGTTGAATCTGGACAAAACAAAGACCACAGTATGAGTGGAGAGATTCTCTGCGTATGACCTCACACTCTGTGGGACAGCTCAGTGTTGTGAGCAAACGGCTCATCACTTACACTCTCTTGGGCGAATGGCACTTGTAGATACTTTGCAAAAGGAAAGCTAAAGTATGGGCGGGGTTTGCCATTAGAAAAAAAATGGACTAATTGTGTGTAGTGTAGCTTCCAACAGCCAAGCATTCAACAATCATCTTGGTGTGCTTTGGCAAAGAGCAGCGAAACAGCAGTCTGAACCAAACAGTGAGAATTATTTTAGTGTTTGACCATGGTCTAATCTGGTGTCTGTATTCTTCTGAGCCCGTTCTGCCCTGCAACCAGGATCCTGCCACACTAGAGTGACACAGGTGGATTGAAGCCAGACGTTGTCAGCTCATCATCAACACCTTGTCAGCCAACTCTCTTCACAGCTCTCCCTTTCTGTGTGTGTGTGTCTGTGTGTGTGTGTGGGGGCTGTCATTGTGTGTGTTAAGGAGACTGTGGGACGACATCAAGTTGAAAGATGCCACCATGCTCAGCCTTGTTATCTAGAGATTATAGCAGCCTGGGGAAAAGCTGAGCAGAGCCACACCAAAGTGAAAGAGGTGCTTAAGAGGACACCGATTCCTTTAATCCGTTGTTACTCGTTCTCCCTGAGTAATCACTTGCTATTTATCACCGGTACAAACAACCACATGTAAAGACACTCAGACTTTCTGCTTCTTTCTATTTCCGTAACACTAACTTCTGTTTTTTTTTTTTTTTTTACATTTCCTCTTTCAGGTGTCAGCTGGTTCAATGGGAGAGTGTGTGTGACTGTATTGTTTGTGTGTGCGCGTGTACATCTGTGTTAACTTCCTGTTCTCTGACGGTGCTGTGATAGAAATATCCTCTTACTGGGCCAGCGAACAGTTAAGCCTGGCCCACCTTTCCTCTCTCTCTCTCTCTCTCTACGCCATCATATTTTCAGACTGTTTCACGGAACACCTCACATTTCTGGCTCCTTAAGTAGGCCTACTACAGAGAAGTTGCCAGATGTGATAGCAGCTGAGAAAGAAAGAGGTGAGAGACAGAAAGACGTGTGTGAAAGAATGTGATGAAAATGGAGGGTATGTGAGTGTGTTTCAGATGCTGTTTATAGTACAAGAGCCACTGTGCATAAGCAGTAAACAGAGAGAGAGAGAGAGAGAGAGAGAGAGCAAGTGGAGGAAATGAACAATGGAGGGGAAGTGATCAGTAATCTGCAGTGCTAGCTGTCAGCCTCCATTACAACAGCTTGTCTGGACCTCATTATAGGTAAATTTATTTGGCTTAGGGGCCAAACGTACACGAATGTTAGAGGAAGCGTGTGTGTATGTGCAGGAAAACACAAATGAATGGTGAACGCTGCTAGAAGCAAAGACAGCAGAGTTTGCATATGTTTTGGTGCTGTGATCCTCTGAACTCTTTTTGGAAACCTGTTTGTTGTTTGTTGCAGAAATGCTCACAAGTCATTCTTTTAACAAGTCCAAGTCAAGTCTCAAGTCTCTTGTGGTTGTAATCAGCGTTCTGTCATCCAGTCTGCTTAGAAGACTGCATAGCTACGTCTTAAGGAATCCAATGCATGTACTGCATCCTTCATCAAATAGCATACAGCATTTGTCATGTTTGGTATATGGTCACTTTAAAAAGGCTATTGAAATGCAATATGAAAAAAACACACCATAAAAACTATAAAAATGGACATAGACTAATGTTAGGGTTGCAGGAAAATATTGGCAACATCATTAGGCATGCAATAATAACCATAAACTCTTTTCCAGTAACAGTTAGAGTACAACCGTATAATTATAATTACACTGGGTCATTTTTTGCAAGTCAAGTCTTAGGTCACTGTCTCGGACTAAAGTGTCCAAGTCCCCATCACTGGTTTGTTGTCATATACATTCAAATCCTTTGTTTATTAGAAAGTGGGCAAGCCTGTTGGAATTGGCATGATCAAATATTTATAGATTTAGCATTTGGCAGCTAAATGCAGCATTGCCATCCACTGGAGATCTACTGTTTTGCCAACTCTGTCACGCTGGAGCTCTCAAATGATTTAACACTTGATAAGGTCTATGATATCAAAGGGACACTACACGATTTCCATATTCAATTTGATTTCTGGAAACTATGAGGAAACTAGAAAAAAAAGAAATGATCTCAATATGGGCCTTAATATGGGTAAGTGTGATGATACAGGCATTGGATTAGTTTGAGTGGGGGGAAAGGAGGAAAGAGGCACTGAAAAGAGGGAAGAAGTTGAAACAAGAGTGCTAAAAAAAGAGTGTAAACCAGGCAGGTATAGAGAGAGAGAGAGAGAGAGAGAGAGAGAGAGAGCGAGAGAGAGAGCGAGAGAGAGGTCTGCGCAGGGAGACGTCTGGAAAGCAGCATCTTTCCCTCCACTCTGCTCCTCCCCTTATCCCTCTCGGCATCTCTCCCACGCTCCAGAGCTCAGCCTTCAGCTCCCCGGATCCTCCCCAAATCCTCCCGAGGTACAGCCTGTTTTTGTGTGTGTGTGTGTGTGTGTGTGTGTGTGTGTGTGTGTGTGAGCGTGTATACATGTGCATTGAATCCTGCGTGTGTGCACGAGTACTTGACGCTGTGCTCAGTACTCTCTCTCTCCCTGCAGCTGAGGTGGGCGCGTGGAGCCTCTGACCCTCTCTCGCCCACTCTCCTTCTCCGTCTCTCCCTCTTTGCTGCAGCTACAGGGGCTATGGATGGACTGCGTTTACCTCCACTCATCGAGGAGGCTTTGGACTCTACAGGTCTGTGCAGCTGTTTTGTCTGTTTACGATTCTGTGCAGTCGGATAAGTGTGCATGTGTGCGTGTGCGTGTGTGCGTGTGTTTTAGCAATGTGCTAACAGATCAACATCAGCGTGAAAAGGTAGTAGAGGGGTCGATGCTGATCTCTGCTGAGGAAGAGTGTTGTTACTCCTGAAGTGAGGGATGGGGTGGTGAACTGAGGAGGCGGAGGAGATGGAGAGAGGTGGTCAGGTGGTAGGAAGCGGGGAGGGGGGAGCGCGTCGTCTTTATTAGGAGCTGTGGTGGAGCTGACAGACTGACGAGTGGGCTTCACTGTCGGCTGTGGCATCTGTGGACGTTTGATGGAGGCGACATGCTGCCAGGTAATAATATCGGACTGGAAACTAGGAAGCAGGAAATAATGTAGCCATTAGTTAGCTGTGCTGCACATGTTATTCTGAGGATGATTAATAATTGATGCAATGTGGAGTCATGCGGGGCTGGCTGTTATTTTAGTTCAGCTTGCTTTTAAACTTGAAATTCAGATTGCTTTCAGCTCTCACATTGATTCTTGTGTATGGACTCACTTTGCATGTGATGGTTGTGTGTTGATCATCCCCCGTTAAGCTTGTTTGGTGACTTCATGTCACTGAATGTGGCTCTATGATCATTTGGCACGACGCATGTTCCCACAATCAGTTTTGTGTATTAACTGGTTTCAGGGAGGAATGTGTGGAATCCTTCTGGTGTCTGTGTATCCCAACAAGGGAGAATAGTGTGTTTCCTTCATGTTTTGAATGGGTGCGCAGACAGAGCTGCTCTGTGTGGGACCCTGGGAGGAGGATGTTTATTGGTGAGCAGGGGCTCAGAGAGAACCACAGGTCAACAGCCCTTCGACCAGCCGGACAGGTTGCCTGAATGTGGCTTCCTTTTCCTGTACTGTCCTAAAGTTGAACTCTCAATAACAAGTATTTGGCAGAGCCCCCTCCCCCCGCCTGTAGACTTATTAAACCACTTTTGTTCTCAGTGGTAATTTCCTTCATCACATTTATTACGCTGGAGGCTGCATGTTGACCATCATAACGTGGATGCTGTCTCAGGAGAATATTCTCCCTCCTTAACATGCTTGTTCCTGTTATCTTAACTCTGGAGACCTCTTTCCTTTCATCACAGCCTGAGATGTGCTTTTAAAGCTGGAACGTCAGCGTGTTGTTATGGCGAGTGTCTGGTTTAATGTAGCGTGAATCCTGATCATAAAAAGAATAGACATACAGCAAACAAAAAAAGTGATTTAGTAGTATTAACTTGTATCTCTTTGAATACACTCGTGGGTTTAAAAGGATTAAACTGCATTTTTTCTGTCCTGGCTGAGATCAGTTAGCTAAACATCAGTATGGGTTCTTGGAAAAAGGTGGCTTTGCGCTAAACAGTATATTTGAGGCTTTTATTTTCAATGCTTTTTCAGTCCGGCTGAGAATTAATTCCACTCTGCACTGAAAAAGAAATGCCTCTAAAATCACTTGCCGATTCTACCAACAGGTTATACAGATGCTCTCACACAGACATCAGTAAAACACCATCAGAGACCGATTTGACATTTGCAAGCTGTCTGTGTGTCTTCCAACCATCCGCCACCATATTGTTCCTCCCACTTGCACGAGTCGCGAGCCATATCTCTCTCAATCCTTCTCTCCATCCTTCTCTCTGCTTTCCCACTCAATATCTCATCCCCCTCTTTCAAACGCAATCCACTGCTCTCTTCAGCGCCCACACACCCTCCAACACACACACACACACACAGACCCTCCAACACAAACACACACTCACACACACTCGTGCATGCGCATGCATAGAAACACAAACCTTCGCACCTGCCAGTGCCTGAGCCCACACAGCATTTCCTCGCCTGTCCTGCTTTTCTCCAGTGTTGTGCCCTCACGTTGTGAGATTCACATCAGCAGTGTTATTCCCAAAGGGTACACAAACAGGATTTCTCTCAGCTCTCTGGAACCAATAAATAGCAAAGTTGCTGCTATAGACAGACTTTGTAGCTCTGGGAGCTGCAGAGACCTCTGAGAAAAACCACAGTGTGAGATTATAACATCAGTGTTTAATATGGCCCGTCAAATGAAAACAAATATTGCATGTTTTTCCACCCTTAGGCCTCGCAGCATTCCCCCCCAACCTCTGCACCACCGTATCCCCATTTCCCCCCATCAGACTCTAGGGATTTTTAAAGCAGGCTTTCAAGGCACTCTGCAGGCCCCTAACAAAATTGAGTATGCCACATGTTATTTTATTCTCTCTTGGTTGCATAATGGAAAAATTCCTAAAACTGACCAGAGAAGGTTCACAAACTCATGCGGCTCCTTTCTGCGGGTTATTCTATGGATTTCTAAAAACGTTTTCTTCTCCCTAGCAGAAATGATCAGCGCTATCAACCTATTATTAGGGTGCACTCTCTCTCCCTCTGGGTCTTTATACCTTTCAGATTTGGCAGCTACTCCCTCTTCCCTTTGTGATTTAAGTTATTGAAACCTTCCACGGAGATTGCTTTCAGGTGGGAGGAACTGAGTTGTGTGATCAAATGGATTGTGACCACATCACTTGTTTTCATGCTTTGTTTTCTGTCGCCATTCACATCCCTGAACAGAATAACTACGCAACAAGCACATGTACACGCAAACACCTCAAAGCCACACAACCACTTGTATTCCCATAAAAAAGAGCATCTTTTCTGAATCAACCACCGACAGTATGCACACACTGACACAGATTTTGTGCATGCTCATCTAATGAGGCCAAATTATAGCTCATTCTACAATGTATCTCTATTCCTTTGACCCACTTTCTCTTATCTCACTTTGAAAGTGCAAACATGGATTTTCCATTTAAATAACAGAGCGGCTCATTAAGTCAGTCGAACTCTTTGGTTTCTTTTCTTGTTGCCTCCTGCTGCTGTTGTTCCTCAGTTTTCAGGCTCAAAGTACTGCGAGAGAGAAAGAGATAACCTCGCATTAACCTCATGAGACCTCCTGCCCTGTAGCTCGCTCCTCATCTCAAGCTGTTGAGTCTCACGCTGTTTGAAGTCAGAAAACCTCATTTGATGCTTCACCATATGGGCTTCATGAACAACACCTGATAAGATCCCTTGGGCTGTTCTGTGGTGAAAAGCAAAAAAAGCAGACAGAAAGATGTCTTAGTAAAAGTAACAAAACAGCTTTATCTCCATGGTGACTTTCCACATGGTGAAGCCCTGGGTTGTTGATGTAAAGAGGTCACCATGGAGATGAAGCAGTGTGCTGCTTCACCTGACTCCTTCTACGTCATTTCACGAGGAAGAGAGCAGCTCGAGTGCTCTTGGGCACTTCATAACTCCTCCTTTTTTTGCTCCTCTTTTATTGTCTTCTCCTCCTTTCCTCTTTTGCTCTCGCGCAGTCTCTCCGTCTTTTCCGACTCACCCTCCCTGCCGTGAATAATGTGTTGCTGAGGAAGTGTGCCAGTTTCAGGGTACAACGTCAGTGCTGGGCTGGCTTCAAAGCTGGGGTAGAGGGGGTGCATTATGCATGGCCTCCTACACAGCTGCCGAGATCCATGGCATACAAACCTGTGTGATCATATATGTGTATATAAACTAATCAGAAGTGGAGATCATGCAACATAATGACACACAACCCTGCATGTCACTGTAGTGTATATATTCATACACAGGTACATATACAAGCACATATGCCTACCTTTATATACATTTTAGGATAAATTATAAAAATGCTGCACACATAAACAACTAACACCTCCAGAACCACCTGCGTCCCGAATCCCATTTTCAAGCTTGGTTCAGCACGAGTCAACCGTCTCACCACACCTGTCGACAGCCTCCAGCTCTGGTTTCAGTGGGCCGTTATTTCTTTTCACAGCTGATTTGACTCCAGATGTTCCTCTCAGTACAGTGAAATCAGATATTTAACTAGCAGTCAGAATGGAGATGTGCTACATAGAGAAGTTCACATTTTATATCACGTAGCACCTGATTACATAAAGCAGGATGAAAATCAAGATCGTAGAAACGTGTAAAGGTAAAAATGACAACTCCTTTCGCAGACATTTCTTATTCAGTAAATTTCTATCTACATTATCACACTGTAAGATTGATTTTTTTTTTTTGCTGCATATATAATATGCAGAAGTATGAGTGAAACTGCAGTGTTTTATGGCGAAAGGCTTGCCTGTGGTGCCAGGTAAAATCAGCTCTGTCCCACATAAACGCCTCTGCTAGCATGCCTCTGTCGGCTAAAATCCTCACTCTGCTCCTTAATTTTGCAAAGTCCAAATTTCATTGCACTCCTCACTCCATCACTGAACACTAAATCAGGAGCAAAACAAAGGGCTTGTGTTGCCACATTAATGCTCACATTTAATCTCGGACAGCTATTCTGAGATGCTGACAAAGAACAGTCAGTCTTGCTGGTTGTCTCCTCTCTAAAGTGGCACAATGTTTGCAATGACATGCTCAATGTGTTTTGCTGCAATGTGATTACAAAGGAATGTGCTGTGGCTAGATAAAGCCATCCTCTCCCCGGAGCAGCAACACCGCTCCTGAGAGGACTCTCCTGCCCGTCCCTGCTCTTGTATGCGAGCAGCGTCCATGTCTAATGCAAGCACTGCGTGACTAAAGACCAGCGCTGTGCCAAGTATGTGGTGGAGTGATCACAGGTGTCACTGCAGATGATTCTGCTGCACAATGTATTTGACATTCACTCACAAGGTGAGGTGATAAAGCTTCCTTAAGGACTGGCATGATTAACAAGCTTTTGGGAATAGCAGGCAGGCAGACTTATGGGAACACTGAACCGATAGCTGGGGTGGTTTTATAGAGTTAGGGATGGACACAGAATAATATGTTGGTAGAGGTTAATTGCTTTGTAAGGATGTCACCAGAGGATAGTTGAAGACAGTTGAGAGGAAATGTCTTGTACATGATAATAACAGAGATCCTAAACATTTTCTCAATGCCCAGCAGCAGTACAGAAAGTGTGTAAAAAAAAATGTGTACAAAACTTAATTCTAGCTGTAATCTGTTCCACAGTTTGTTTCTGATCAGCTGTAGTTTGTAGTTTGTGCCCATCTGAGGACAGTCTGAATGCTACATCCATGAAACCTAAGCACAAATGGCTTGAGCTAAAGAGAGTTATCACGCCCAAAGCTAGAAATCCTGAAGGATTCGGATATAAGTGACATTCATTGGGGGGCCTTTTGTCTCTTGATGGCCTTTAGTTACCGCTGGCTATACAAGTAGCTCCGGCTCTCTCCCTGCCACACGGCTTCCTCCAGCTCTCTTTTTTTATGACTAACTCATTACACCAACATCAAAGTTTAATGACAAAATAGCCCAGCGCTCATGAAACCTCTCACATGCCTCTCAGGGGTTGCATTGTTTAAATTAACATTATTATGAGACATGAAGAAAGCGGCCTGCTGCTAATGTCGTACAGATATAATAGGAATTTGCTGCAACTGCTTGGTTGTGATGGAAATAGTTACATCTAGTTAGAGGAACAACAAGGCAGAGAAATAATTACCACAAGAGATGGAGGCATCCCCTGAGCCACGATTACACCACCGAGCATCACTCTTAATTAGGTAGATCTTTAGTTAATACTTTACTGTGTCCCCTGCTGCAACTTCTTCTCTTCACATCTGCCCATTCTCGTCTCTCGGCGAACACCGTTCCCCTCTCCCGTCCTCACACTGCTTTCTGAGCACAAACAGCAATTTTGAGGCACTCCGAGATCACTCAAACATGAATGCGGGATGCTACACATCAATTTATTTCTGAGATTGGACTTGACCTCGCAGGGCGTGTTATTAAGAGAGAAATGCTGGCCGGTGTGTGATGTCAGCCGAATTTCCAGGAATGAGGCAGTAACTGATGCACAAGTGATCTCTTAACCTCTAATTGCACCTGAGAACAAACTAACCTTGTGGGTATAATCTTTGAGCTCTGGTCTTTCCTACCTGGCAGAAAATCTCATCTGACTAACGGGAAAAGCTTTTTCTTCCTCGTCAAATGGGAATTTACCGTCATGATGCCTTTCCTTCTAGTTTTCTAACCTGCTCTGCATTCGTCTTCGCAGAGCTAGCAAACAACAGTGAAAAAAAAAACAAGTTTATTAACATGGCTCTTCATCATATACAATGTCTCAGTGGGCTTTACAAACCCACAACAACAACAGCTCAGTCCAGGCTTTCTGCAGGGACGAAGAAAACCAACACTAAAAAGAAAAAGAAAAATGGCAGACGACCATGTAATGTGACACAGTGTAATACTAGGGAGAGATGTGTGTTTGTCATCTATTACTATGAGTGGTAGCTCGGGTTATTATGGACTTGGAGGTGCATTGCTGAGTGGTGAGTCATAGTGATTGCTTCAGCATACAGGCCCACCTCCCCCCTTCTCTCACCGCATTGTGTCAGCTAACTCACTCCACCTACTGGTCAGAAATTTAAATTCAATAGAGGAACCTAAAACATATGTGACTTAACATTGTAATTAATTGTCATCAACACATGGTATGTATTAATGATGTCTCACTTAACAACCACATAGTGTCAAAGCTTTGACAGTACGAGACATGTTTCGGTATATATTTTACTGCGTTCTTCCCGACGAGAATGGAGTTCTTGATTCCTTTCTTTGAAAATCTGAGCTCTAATCTCATACGAGGGCTATCAGTAATTTTGTATATTTAAATCAGAGTGTTAAATTGAGGTAGATGAGTGGAATAGATGTTGGTGTTCAAAGAACTCAATGCCGCTTCAATCACAAGATGGTGCTGTTGATTCAAAAGAAAACACAGTCTGTTTTTGAAGCGTGACTGAATTAAAGATGATGGCCTGTGAATCTCCTCTCCTCTCTTTCCCTCTCTTCACCTATCGGGCATCCCTTTCTAATATCGCTGTCATTTGTTCACCAGATGACCCGTGCGATCTGAAAGCAGAGTGCAGCCCCACCATGGACAACAACATCACAGCGAAGGAGAGAGGCGTGCTGGAGGAGAACAATGAGAAAGAGGAGATGGACCACGAGAGAGCTCAGGAGGAAGAGAGGGAAGAGAGGAAGCTGAAGGAGGAGGAAGGTGAAGAGGAGGAGAAGATGAAGAACGAGCAGGAGCCGCTGACAGAGGAGCAGGAGCTGGAGGAGCTGAGGGCCCAGGTGCTGCAGCTGCTGCTGGAGCTGGACGATGCCAGAGAGACCTCCAACAAACACCAGGAGAGCTTCAATGAGCTGCAAGGTGAGACTTACAGCCTTGGAAATAACTCTATACCATTTTTTCATTATTTAATTCCTTGAATAATTAATCTTCCCTTCATTCAACAGTAATCTGACCTGAAATGAAAATCTATGGAACCAAATGCAAACATCTTCCACGTACTCTAAATTCTGTCATCCTGGGCAAATTTGCTTTCCTGTAGGACAATTAGTCATGACAATATTTTACTCACCACCTCCGCCATGGAGATTTGTGATATGGGAACTTCAAAAAATGTAATCACAGCTATCGAGGGGAAGGAGCCAAAGAAGCAAAAGCTTTCCCGGAAACTTATAAAGAAATCCTCTCAAATACTTAATATACAGAAACCTGCTCATGACCTAATTGAAATGCTCGATGGGCCTCATTTCACTGCATCTGATCAATATTGATCTTGCATTTGCATTTCTTGAGTCCCAGTTTCTCAAATCTCTGCAATGGAGGTGGTGGGTGAAATGTTATCTCGACCAATAAACAAAGTGGGCAAAATGTGAGAATCAGATCCAGATTACTGTAAAAGCAAAGTGGGGGTTTCTGGCATAACTTCACCTACTGCCAAGGTGCACGGAGGCTCATTGATCAAACCTCTACCCTAAATGTGACAAATAAGACAACACTTGGAGATAAACACCTCACTTCTACGTCAAAATGAAACTCTGCGATCAAAACCCAACAATCCTTTTTCCAAATGGCCAATTTTACAACAAAAAGACACATTACAATAACTCTTTCTTTCAAAGCAGCTACAAAACACTGATGTACTTTCAACAAAACACTGCTGCCTTTAGTGCTTTGTATACCTTTTTGATTTTATCATAAAGACTTCTGATCATCATAAAGATTCATCATAAAGATTGTTCCAGAACAATACATCTACTAATTTGCTCACAATGAACATTTGTGTTCATTGTAGATGTACTAACACAAAAGATGTTTTTTTTTAAGCCTTTATATTTGTATAAAGGCCTACAAAAAAGAAGCTTTTTTTGTTAGCCACTGCAGGTTTTTACAAACAACAACAACAACAACACAGAAAGTAGAATTACAGTAAATTAATCAAAACAATATTGTACTGTAATCTGTAAAAAACATATTACTGTAGTGTACTGTAAATAAAATACAATATATAGCAATTAAAGTCCTCTAACTTTATCCCCAACATTGTTCTACATTGTTGTGCATACAAAGAGTGCCCAAGCTCTGATTTCTAAGTGGTCTAATTGGTTACAGGTATTTTCTGATTGTGTGTTCTGGGTGCAGCTGATTGATACTTGATTGGGTTGTTTCACTGGCAGTGTTAAGCAAACAACACACACAAACTTTTATTTTTTGAACAATGTGTCAAATGTAGATAACCGTGTGTAGTTACTTTTAGAATTTCAAACTTGGTGTTATGCGCTTATCGTTTAGCATACCTGGTCAATAAATAAGGCTTTGTGAGTTAGTGGTTTTAATAATTATGCCACAAGTACCAGTTTTTGTGTAAATCTAAACATTCACATTTTTGATGCTTCGAATAAACTTCAGTTTTTCTGTAAGTTTGTCATGACTGGAAGACCTCAACCTTAGTTTTGCGATTTCTTTACACACAGAACAGCCCCGGAAGAAAACTCCTGTCCTCTATCTGGACAGCTTAACTTTCCACCGGAGAACTCTCCTGTTCATCATAATCTAGTTGAACATGTAGAAGCGTAAATGTTTATATGCGGTCACTGACACAGTTCCTCATCATGGGCGCTAAATGGAGCATCACTTCATAGCTTAGAAATGATGAGCTTACTGTTCAGGGACACCAGCAATGAGTAAGGCCATGGGTATGGTGCAGCAGTGAACTCACTGTGTGTGTGTTTGCGTTTTTATGAGTGTGTGTTTATGACTGTGTGTCACACTAAAAGACATGGCGTGGTGAGCTCAGATGTTTGTTTGGCAGCGGTAGAGGAATTCCTCAGACAACTGCGTGCATGCTGAGGGAAGCTTCCAGACTGGGTGTCCTAGACCACAACGAGAAATCTCCTTTGGTCAACTCCCACTGGGTACAGTCAGCTGTTCATGCTGCTGGCAGCTGTTGGGGGGGGATGGTGGTCCTGAGTGTACATGGTCAGCGAATGAAGTCAGGGAGGTGTCCTGATTATCATTATGATGATTATTAATACGAGCTGCTAATTATATTTTGTCTCTTGTTAGATCTTTTCATGGTACATTTTTTTCTTTTCTTTTTGTGAAGGTATATTGTAACGTCATATCATTCTTGTATATATATTGGATATTTATAAAATTGATAAACCTAAAAATCTTATACCAATGCTGATGATCCGGCTCATGTTGTATTGTAACGCGCAGGCAGACACACAGAACTGCTTGTGTCATTCAGTCATGCCTCAAGGTTGAACCGCTTATCAAGTTGTCATCTTTCTATTGGCCTGCTGAACTGACATTTCCTCTTATCGCTCTACCCACTCCGCTCTCCTTCCCGCTCTCCTCCTTTCCTTCTCTCCTCTCCTCTCCACTTCCCCTCTCCACCAGGTCTGTTGGAGGATGAGCGTCTGGCAAGTGCCCATCAAGCTGAAGCCTTCACACGACAGATCCAGAATCTACAAGGTATCGACATTATAAAACGCTCCGAAGTGAAGTGAAGTTCTTTGAAAAACCCAGACAGTAACTATTGCTATTCCCCGGAAACAGCAAGAATCAATAAAAAATTCAAATCAGCCGTTACATTTATCATGTTTTGTCGATAGAAAGGTAAATGACGATTTTACTCTGTAAACTGCCAGTGAAGAACAATTTGTTAGCGTTAATCAACAGGACCTCCATCTTGTTTGTCGCTGCTTGTTCTCAGACAGAAAGTGCTACATAAGTATGTCGGGATGTGACTGACTAGAAAACGTTAAATGCTTGCAATCATTTGGCGTATTGATTTAGGGGCATTTAATTTTTTGTGCCAATTTTTTTAAATTACATTTTACGTAAAGAAATCATTCACACAGAGACACAATTATTCCTCAGAAATCCTTCTTGAGACTTGAACTCAATCATGCGTAATCAATAAAACACACCTCAGAACCAACACAATACCCCAAAAAACAAGGATAATGGCTCTGAGTAAGAAAAAAGAGACAAATGAAAATAGAAAAAGGAGGAGCTGAGCATAGTTTTTAAAGTTACGACTTATTTTTCAGTCAGTTGGGGAACTGACAAACTATTTCATGAAGCATCTGCATGCAAGAATTATGTCTGAACTGTTTAACTGAGTAATTACTGGTTCTATTGCCATTACCTTTTATTATTGCTCTTGTTGTTTTTGTGAGAGGTAGAGAATATTTCCCTTTGCTGAAAATACTAAGCTAACAATCTGAATCTGACCCTCAGAAAAGGTCTGTTACCATCAGTTACATCAGCTCCTCTTTCCAACAGTAACCCTCCCCACACACGCACACACACACTCACGCACATGCAAGAACACACCACCCACACACACAAACACATGCAGCCCGACTGATGCAAAAACCTCAGGTAAGCTCATATACACGCACACACATACACACATTTATACACCCATACTGATACTGCAGTCTCACCCACACGCCCCCCATAAAGAACATATTGTCCTCCTCCTCTCCCCACAGCCCAGCTGCGTTCTGTGCAGGAGGAGATGGACAGCCTGGAGGAGGAGAAGGAGAGCGAGCTGGCCGAGGCCCAGGAGGAGCTGCGTGTCGCTCACGAGGAGGTGATCCTGCTCCAACAGGCGGCAGAGGAGGCGGCGGCAGAAAGGGAGAACGACATCGCCTCGCTGCAGGAGGAGCTGTGTCGCAGGCGGGTCGAGCTGCAGCACCTCAGCGAGGAGACCCAGGAGTACGAGCTGGAGATCACCACGCTGAGGGCCGAGATCAGCATGAAGAGCCAGCGCAGGGAGGCCGAGAGGAGAGAGGGTGAGGGACGAGGAGTGTCGTAATAGAAGGAGATAACACGGAGAAGATGGGTATCGATGGATGCCAGGGAGGAAGGATGAGATGATGTAGGCCTGTTGTTTTATTGCAGTAGGCCTACATTAAACACAAGAAGTCTTGGTGGTACACTTCATCTTCACGTCTTGTGTAAACAGCCATCATGCCCTGAGTCCATGATCAGTCTTTGTTGCTGATATTATGAAAACAAAGCACGATGTTATGGATGTTCGTAATCCATGCTCACATCAGGTTAGCGTCTCACAGTCAAGCACATAAATCATTTGTGGGGTTTAATAAATAATACAAATTATGTGGTTGCTGAGTGCTGCAAGGGGAGTGGTGTGTGTGTGTGTGTGTGTGTGTGTGTGTGTGTGTGTGTGTGTGCAGATGTGTGTGTGTGTGTGCATTTAGGATACCAGGGATATGAAGTCATGAGGGGGAGGGATACACACTTCTAACACATGATATCATCGCTGGGCTCTGCAGCTGAGGCTTGGGTGGGACTGAGGGTGGGGAGTTCATGTTATATAATTGTCAAGCTCTTTCATGAAAAAATACATCAACCTAAATCTATTTCATATGCAAGTACAATCTGACTCACAGTTGGCATTTATTAAAGGAATAGTTTGATATTTTGACCAAGCTTCCTGGAGTCTAGCAACCGGTCCCAGCCAAGAAGTAGTTCAGCACTTAAAACCTGCATAAAACGGCAAATTGTCTTTTTCAGATATTTGTTGTTGTAAGGATTAATCAACCAAGATATAATATTTTGATCAGTGAGCATTAGAGCCAGGCTAGCTGTTAACCCCCGTGTCCAGTCTCTATGTTAAGCTAAGATAACCAGCTGCTGGTGGTAGCTTCATATTTAACAGGTAGACTCGAGAGTGACATCAAGCTCCTCGTCTAATTCTCGTCAAGAAAGCGCAAACACAAGCTATTCCTGAAATAAATGCCATACATGTTGTAATGACGTTAAAGCCTCAGTCAGTGACATTGAAGATGAGTTCAATTGACCTCTTCATCTCTGACCTTCCTTGTCCTGTCAGGTGACGTGGACCTGCTGAAGGAGGAGTGCCGTACGCTGAGGGAGGAGTGTCAGACCCTGAAGGAGGACAACAGACGTCTCTCTGAGAGGCTGCAGCTGCTGCAGAGACAGAGGACATGGTGAGAGGTCAATGACTGCTCACTCGTCAGCTGTGCTTACTGGTTCAGCTGCAGGGGATACCCTCTGGAATACAACTCGAACCACAGACATTCACGTCATGTCTCATTTAGAAAAGACTACGAGGCCACCTGTTTAATCACTTAACAACATCTTGCGAAGGGATTACACGTACGTTTATTAATTGCTAAGTAGATTGACAGAGAATTAATCAATAACAATTTTGAGATTGAAAGTTTATTCCGGACGTTGAAAAAAACGTTAAGCCGTTAAAACCCACTTAGGCAGTTCTCATTCACCAGTGTTTGCATATTTGGGATTTGTTCACACAGGCTGAAGAGCACACTTACACACATTTCTGAGTGCTACAACTCTACAGTTGTATAATGGCCTATCATTGGATTTAAATTACAATGATGTGTTGACTAAACGAGTAATAGCATCCCGTGCATTTTTTGTTTTGTTGTATTATGTATTCACTCCTGATGCTAAGAAACAGAACAGTAGAAGGTTATTTTTTTACGTTTGGAGTTTGGCGCCCCACCCTCTTTAAACTTTTGGCATTCTTGACTAAATTATCTCACATGGCCCTGCAGCCGGTCTCATGGCCTTTTTATGGGGTTGGCAGGGCGTTTACCTATTGTAATTAGCATCAACTGGCATGTGGTTTTCATTTACGCTGACTATGGGATTCATTATTATTAGAACAAAGGTGTGAAATATTCTGCAAGTTTAGAAACACATGAGTCTGATGTAGACGTTTCTTTGGATCCTTTTCAATAACAGATATAAAAAAAACATAGGATGATATTAATGATTGAGGCCCAATCTCCACACAGGATCTATTTAGTAGCTGTTATGTTTTTTTCATCCTCAGCAGACGGGGAACTGGGCATACTCCATCTGCTGAGGAGGATCTTGTGATACATCGAACACAAAAGCCAACTTTATTTATAGCACTTTTCTAAAGAGAAGTTACACAGTGCTTTCTAGGACCAAGGGAAGGGAAAAGGGGAGTTAGAAGAGAAAGAAGATAATACGTACAAAACGGAGAAATAACAGAAATAGAGCTAAGAAGTCCCAACAGCATAAGCACGATGACCATAACAGTTACTGGACCATGTGGTGGGACAACAATTTAAAATGATTAATCAAATTGAATTATTCAAGCGAAAATGCCAAACATGGTTACATAGTTCCATGCTTTTCTCTGTTTTGCATCTTTTTGAATTTAATTTAAAAAAAAGAGTTTTGGACTGTTGGTCAGACAAAACAAGCAATTATACTGTGATAGGCCTTTTTCATTGTTTTCTGACATTTTATAAACTAAACAATTAACTGATAATAAAAAAAAAAACAAATCATTTGATTAGTCAAAATGAAAATAATCCTCTTGTCCTATTACATGGATGGCTGGATACATTTGTCGGAATGTCTGTAACAGGAACACAAATAATAGAAAAACAGTGTCTTCATCAGTTATCAGACTAAGTGTACGCCAGCAAATCTCTGCATGCATCAGGCTCACTGGTTATCACATCAAATAGAATAGCAACCACATCCAGCCTTTGATCGTGGAGATTATCAGCCCATTTCTGAGCTTTCAGCTATTTCAGCTGAAAGCAGAAAGTTAATGCTGTATTTTCCACCATCCCTCCTTTCATCCAGCTCCAGTGTCTACCTGTCACTGAAAGAGGACGACGTAGAGGAGGGCACAGAGGGGAAGGAGATGGAGACTGGCTCGGATGAGGTCATGACAGAGAGTTACATGACCATGGCCAAGTCTGGGAACTGTCGCCTGGTGGACGCCTCCATCCAGAAGAATATTTCATTCGATGGGAAGCCCGTGACATCAACCGGGTGGAACGGAGGCATGGGGGAGATTTTCTCCCTGAGGGAGCAGCTCAAACAGGCAGAGGAGAAGGCCTCACAGGTTCAGAGAGAGGTACGACGCATAATAATGGCTATGGCATGCTTTGTGAGTTGCCTAGAAGTATGAATAAAACATGGGGAGATTTGGCAAACTGATTTCAATTTCAATACACTAAAACTTGTTTTAATAAATGCTATCAGTCCGTCCAGTGCTGTAAAGAAAAGACTGAGAATGTGACCTCTTGTGTCCTCCAGTGTAACGGTCTGAAGGTGGAGCTGCAGGAGCTGCAGGTACTGTATGACAGCAGTCAGAAGGAGAGAGCAGAGCTGGAGGAGGAGCTGCAGCGCTGCAAGGCAGAGCTGGAGAAGCTGTCAGGGGGGGCTCAGGTGAGGGACAGACATGAATAATACAGTAACATACAGTTGGTTTCAGAAGAAGGGAAGCTGGTGTGATTAATGTAGGTTTGTGTGGTTTGCTTTGCATTCCCGACTTTAGATTCCAAAAGCATCTGTAGAGCAGGTTGTCTCTCAATTCTTTTATTTCAAAATGAATGTGAACTTGTCCTCGAAGTGGTTTAGAGAATTCCCGACTATCATTACGAAAAGGTTAAAGACACTTTTTCTTTGCACCCACACTGTCAACTAACACATAACACGCCTCACATCACACCTATTGTATGCTGTGTCTGTTGAGCCCACTTTCTCTGTGTCTCATACTGTAGCAATATATGTTTGGATATGAACTGACCTGGTCTGTCAGCCCATATCTATTGTGTGCTTTGGGCTGGGAAAACCTTCCCTCCCACTGTTTCTGTGTTCTAACTTCTCTGTGACAGCAATTATTTTATACTGTTGTTGGACTAAAACACAAAATCTGCAAAAAATATTCAGGCATTCAAGCCAAGAATGCCCGTTGCTCTTGTTCTATAGAAAAGAACTACTAAAAAGGACCTGTATCTTTTTGAGATGTGTAATTTCTACCTTAAGGCTACCGTCTCTTCATTTCAATAAGGTGCTGTGTGAACGTCAACTTGTAGGGAAATGAAACGTGTTTGAAATAACTAATTGAAACAATTACTAAAGTCACAGTTCCACTAATGTTGCATGATAAATGTTTGAAAGCATGGATAGTTTTAATGGGTTTTTAAGTTCTCACGGGAAAAATCCAAAACGCAAGCAGCTAAAGTACCAAATAAATTTGTCTTTAATGTCGTTGTCCTCTGGGTTTGTGAACGCAGCACAGTGTGACGCTTGAATGCACAAACCCGAGGACAATCTGTGGATTCAACTGCATTTCCACACAAAAACAGACTTAATATGCTGCAAGTTGATTTTCACACAGTCCTAAAAGGAATGAATGCCAACAGCTACCTGTAAGGAAAGAAAATATGCATCCAAAAATAAAGAAAGGGAAAATAATCTATTGGTTGGAAGCCATTCAAAGCCCTGTACTGTAATATGGTCCTTTTATGTAGTTAGAAACAAACAGGGCTAAACCTCTGTGTTTTGTCTACAACAGCTGTGATGAGATGTCTCTGCGTTGTGTCAAACTGTCTACCCGTGCCTGTCTCTGACGCTGTCCTTGTGCTCTGAATGTCCATGACCTCTAAGCCTGTACGATAACAAATTCAGCAAAACATCAAAAACAAACAAACTATGAGGATAGAGAGACAAAAAAAAAAAAAATACCACCATATGCAAGTCACGACAATCATGTCTTTCTTTCTTTGTCACCATAACATCACACGCAGCCAATAAATGCCACACAGGTCTGCTCACACATACTCAAGTTGAGTTGATGTGTATGTCACCTTAAAGTTATGCATTGTTTATTTAACAGGAAATGTAAATCACTCCCATCACAACCTTTCCCCTTATTTCACAGCCATAGATCATGTCACTCTTTTTCTTTTAGCGATGTGTGGTGGTGGTCCATTTGTGCTGTTGTGTCACACCCTTTTTTTTATATGTGTTTTTATCATTTTGATACTTTAATTCATCCGTTCATTCATTTCCTTTCATTCCCATGGTCCTTGTGTTTGTTTTTATTCCCTCCTCAGAGATTCATCCATCCGTCTGAGCACCCTGTTCTCTCCATCCCCTTCATAGGAATGATTGTAATATTGGCTGTGGTCTGGTGCTGGTTGTCGGAGCTGGTGTCCCAGAGGGCAAGGTATGGGAGGAGCTTATCTCTATCTGATGCATAATGCTACATATGGTTCTTAAACACTGATTAAAGAGTCAGTTCAACCAAATTACATAACATTTTCTCGCATCACGTTTCTAGCTATGCAAATAGGTTTTCAGATTATTGTTTGTGAGAAATCCGTTTTACCCCGATACATTAGGTGTTGTTTACTCCGGATAATTCACAAAAACTATAACAAGTTTTCATGGAAGCTATAGATAGTGTATTCTGTGGATTATTCAGAGTAATCAGGACACAATTTTGGAAAAGAATTGTTTAAAAAAAATCTATTTGGTTGGAGGCAGAAATATGTCACAACTTGGTTATAGCATCTGCATGGATCAATACTGCAAGATGTTAGGAAGAAGATATGTGACCTATATAAACTGACCGTTCATATAAATTATTGATTAAGATCCATTTACAGTGGTGGATGTTATGGAATGGTAATAAATGCAGAAATGCCAAATTTGTCTGATAAAATCTACAGTGAAAGAAGGTAGATAATGATATTACACATTTATGGAAGGTGGACGTGGGACGGGTGGGCAGTTTGGCAAATTAGAGCAAAATATTACCGTGAATGGAACTGAATAAGTCATTTACAGGAATAGTTCAACATTTTAGTAAATGTGCTTTCTTGCCAAGAGTTAGACGAGACGATTGAATTCATGAGTGGTAAAAACCTTCTCATCTAACTGTCTGTAAGGAAGCGAATAAAATAATCTTCCTAAAATGTCAAACTATTTATTTTTAAAAGCCCAATACTGGCTGATGGATAGCCTGCACTGCCTCTTAACACTGGCTCTCTTTTCCTGTCTTCCCTCAGGGGAGTGAGGTAGGTTGGAACTCCATTTTGACTATCACTGCAGCCACAGCAGTGCTACTAATGATGACGAGCTTGTTGAGAGCTCTCGTCCGATGTTGATTGGATGGGCAACAACTGCACAGGGACAGAGGCCTGCTTCAGACTAGCCCTCGTTCTTCTCCTGCCATGTCTACAGACTGAACTGTAATTCTCTAAATGTAATAGAGCTGACAGCTGTGTAGTAGAAAATGTATGGTAAATGATGCCGCTAATGAGAAGGTACTACATGCACCGAGAACGACTGCGCTCAGTCTCATTCGAGGTTGAAGATGAGGATGACTTGATCTGCAGAGGGCCCACATGAGGACCGATTCCACTCCACTAAATGTATGCTAGTGCTGTGTCACTCCTCCTCTGTGTCTGTGAATATTATTTTTCTCTCTTTTAGTAAACAATGTGATTTAAAAAAAAAAAGAATTAAGGTTTTGATTATTAATGTTGCACCTAATGGTTTTCAGTTTATTTAACCACTATTTATTTATTTGTTTGTTGAAGTATTGTTCATAGTTGTCTCTGATAATATTGACAAACAGGGAGTCTGGACATGTAATGCACTGAAATGTACACATGCCCTTTACATGTAAATGTTTTTTTTTTTGTGAATAAGTTGACTATTAATTACTTTTTGCTTTCCCCCCCCCAAATACTGAATGCAATAAATTCTACATTCTGCAAAACTGAATTAAATGTCACAAAATCTCCATGAATGAACATCATCCTACCATTACCTCCTGCCTCTGTATAACTGACCCACACACAGAATATGTAAGCACCAATGATATGCTATTACAATGAGAAATGGTATGGCTAACTAAACCCCTGTCAATCTAAGCCTAGCTTGTAAGGCTTATGTTGAACCCTTGTTTGATGGAGCCAGCTCTTCTTCACAGTGTGCAGGCTCTGTCACTTCCGCCCGCCTTACAATTAATTGTCTTGTGTCTGTCTCTGAAATCAAACAACTCCCACTTTCCTCTTTAATTATTAGTTGGACCACGACCAGAAAGTCTGTGCAGTATTTCTGATTCATCTTACCTGCCCGGAGCTCACTTTGAAATTCTCAAATCTTACACCCACAGCGACGTTGTTACACACACGCTACGGTTTGCTGAAGTTTTGTTACAGTGGGTGCTCGGAAAGATATCTCAGCAACTTTTGGAGCCAATTGTAGAACGATCAAGCTATATGATTCTGTTTTATGTCTTACATTTCAGTGTGCAGAAATAAGCTTTTGTTCTTCTCCAGCAGGATTTAAATGGCTAGCGTTGTAGTATTGTTGTTTAGATTTATGGTGATCGCAGGTTGTTCCAGGTACTCAAGTGTGAAAATGTTGACTGCCAGCATTTCCTTGTTTACTGACGACACGCTTTATGTAATGAACTGCAGATCTGATAAACACCGGTTGACATCCGGTCACACGTATATTGAAACCCTGATGCATCTGAAGTGATGGGTTTAGTAGTTGTGAGGGCATTTTAGAGATTGATATGGTTCCAAAATATGTAAATAGGAAGTGTAGAGAAGGTGTCAGAAAAAGATTTAGCATTAATTACAAAAAATATATATGTATATGTGGAAGGATTAATGTTTACATTTGTGAAACTTTTTTTGTGAAAACATTTTGGAACTGAAAAAAGCATGTTAGAAAACATATAGAAGCACAATATATAATTTACGTTGATTATGTTACTTTGTATTTCATGTAAATAGTTATGACATATAGTACTATGGGAGAGATGTTTCTTACATCCATTTGTACTAGCTTTGTAGAAAGGTTATTCTATTTTGAAAGAGCATCGTATATTTGATAGCCAAATTATATGCTGTGTAAATGTTTATTTATGGTGACGTTACTCAGAAGAACTGCTAGCATTGCTAATACTTTTCAGTACCTCTCCGTTCGAAGGTGGCATAGTCATTGCATGCGTTTAGATTGCATTTGACCAGTTGCTATAAGCAATACGTCTCGTTAATTTCAGAAATCTTCTGAAACATTTGTCATTAAATAGAACCTTGATAAGCAATGCCTGACCTGTTATGTCTGCATATGAAAATATACTAAGGAAATGATGTGCCGCAGGACTGCCAATGTTGTTACTATCTATTTACAAAAAAATGATCAGTTTGCAATAGAAATTAGATTCCCATTGACTGCTACATATGACTCATCTGATTTTCATTATTCTCCCTTATTTCATGACTATCAACGTCATCATAGTTTCACAAGCTTCTATATTGCTCAGTGTTTCTCAGCTTGTTGTTGCTTGTTGATTGTTTTCAATATAGTTGTGGCTATTTTGCTACCTGGAGGTCTATTTTGTACTGCAAATGACTTGAGAAAATAAATATATCTACCCCACATCATGTCTGAGAGATTTCTTTTCTTGGATGGTGGCCTCACCGTCAGTCACAGGGTTTAAGGTGTCGCGGAGTCCCATTCATGAAATCACCAGCAGTCAACCTGAGTGAGAACCGTCTCTGCCGGGATTACATTACACGGGTTGTATGGATATTAATAACCATCACTCCAGAGGCGTGACATAGGCACAGATTCCTTACAGATGGCAGTAACTGGTGTGTCAACGTTGTTGATGAGGCCCATAAACTACACTCATTACTCGGTTGCCATGACTCATGGTCCTCAGGTGCGTCTCATTATCTAAAAGTAGTGTGGATGTGCAGGCCTGGTCATGGGTTGGTACAGTTAGCTTAGCCCTCACTGAGCAACCTTCTGTCACTTGAGGTTTAAGTTAAATTAGTTTCCAGAGTCACATATTCCCAACAGACTCTGAATCAGGTTTCTGTCTCATTCTGGGTCAGAGTTGTGGCTAAGGGAAAAATTAAAAGTGCCTTAACGGTCAAAATGTCAGATCCAGATCACCAGTGGGACGTATTCAAGTGGGCCTTGGCCTTGGGCCTATCTGTCCAGCAAATTAGTCCCAAATCCCTTTTTAAATATTTTATATATTCACCTGACAGACTAAAAGGGAAAAGCTAATTAAAAAAGGTGGAATGCTGACTGTGAGAGCAGCCATGGGCAGTCTCCTGGGATATAATGTCAAGTGAACGGTGTCCAGGTCAATAGTAGCTCTGTGATTTGGGTTTTGGTTTAGTTCACACATACTTTATACTTTCTATCAAGAATACCAAAGTATTCAAAATGACATTGTAAAACTTGTGTTCAACACATTGAGTCAAATGTTTTTTCTTTTTCTTTTGTATTAATAAAAAATAATCTTTTCGCTTTTGGTGCAATTGAACTTTTCTAGCATTCATTTACACATAGTGGTGTTTACTCAAATACTCTATTCAGCTACATTTTGAGGTTCTTGTGTTATGATGGAATATTTTCATTTTATGCTATTGAATAAAACATTACTCTAATGCATTTCCCTGGCAAATATCGTACTTTTTTTAGACTTGTAATAAATAAAAATAAAAAAATCAACGGTTTACATATAGAAGTTGATAAAATATGACGATAAATTAGTATATATAAAATAGTGACAATTTGCAATAAAATCTCACAACTAATACATCGATAATACTGATTTAATTCCATGAAATAACACTGAATCAAAAGTAAATAAACTTGTTGTACTTTTACTTTTGATTATTTAAGTACATTTTGCTGGCAGTACTTTTGTGCTTGTATTTGAGTCACATTTCACGGGACATAACACAGGACTTTTACTTGGAGTGGAATATGTTTTACCTAAACATATTACCACTTTTACTTAACTTAAATGTGTGAATACTTCTTCCATCACTGTTTAAACACGAGAACTGTGAACCTTGATATGTCAATATATCAATATTGTAACAATATGTTTTTACAGAGAGATGATAAATGGTATTATTGAATTATTGCCAGATCTGCCTTCCAATCCCCTTGAGATAACAACATGATTTAAAGTTGAACTCCCTACTTTTATTATTATTGGAGAATATTCTGGCTTATTAGTCAAGTGAGCAGAAAATGTCTAAAATGGTTAAAGAAGAAACAGAAAATATTGTATGTTGTTATATGGTGGGAGATAAACCTGGCTGTGTCCAGACTGAGTATCCCAATAAAGCCTTCAGCATGTGTCATGGGTATTCTTACCTCCCACTACTTTGTTAAGGATGGTGCCTGGTGTCACTGCCATGTCCCTGACTGCTGAGTCACACCAGCATGACAGCCCCTGCACCTGCAGCTAGTACAACATTTATTGGAAATGACTTGTTTTGTTTATAGATGATCAATTTCAATATGTGCTCAACCTGTCAACCGTCTCAGTGTATTTCTGTTCACGGCCTCAGCTTAAATCAATGAATGCTGTCATGTTGACAAAGTTGGAGATGACACTAATTTGCTTTCTGACAATTCAAGAAGTCAGTTTGTCCTTTCTTGTTTAGTGGGGGAAAAGGTTCTTATGTTGCCTCATTTAAAAAGTGTAAATTGGGCTATAAATTCTGAATTTAGTTTTTGGTGACACAAATTAATTAATTTCTTATAATATATTTATTTGCTATAGTTTTTCTTGATGGTTCAGAAACATGACTTACTGTAAAAGCCTATCAAAATCCAATATTAAGCATCTTTCCATGACCTTCCCTGAGCTTCTATTGACCTTTGCTTGTCTACAGAAATGCATTTCACTCCGAGGTGGCAGATAGCTGTGAAACACACGTAATGTAGTGGCTTCAGTCTTTAGCAGGGTGACCTCATCCTTTAAAATGTTTAATCTCCAAAGCCTCGGTGATAGAATTTTAACTGCAAAATCAAACTTCTGACAGTTACCTCCAATAAGCAACGTACATTGAGACGGAGGGACTCGCTACCCGTTCTCACTTTCTTTTCTTAGCTCGATTGTTCAGCCATTTGGATCCTGAGCATGACACACATTCGCAACAATCGTCAAGTGCCAGCCCCCAACCCCCCAGCCCCCCAACCCCCAGCCCCCCAGACTCTCAAATAGGAGCGCCTAAAAATAAAGAGCATGCCGCAACTGTTGAGCTGCCTGGTGTTCTGACCAATCACTATCCCATGCTCCCCGTAAACCGACCCCGACTCACGTTATCCTTATGGATTAGCAAATAGACTATGATCACAGTGGCCGGGTGACGCGACCCCGGGTCCTTTATAAACCAAACTCTTTCCTTTCTCGGCAGTCAAGTTAAACACGCTCAGTGTCAACTTTAACAGTGCTGCTCCAGCTCACCTTGCCTGCCACGAAACTCCATTTTTCAAAAAGGCGACATTCTTCTCGGGGCCATAATAGAAAAGGACTACTTGTCAGGAGGGTGCCAATTAAAAAAAAGCGGACGACCAGCTGCCCTTGCACATTGTAAATCGGATATTTTAATCCATCACTGTCCTGACTTAAGTGGTTTCTTCGCAAGTACATCTGAAAAATCTCCCGGCTGCTTTTTAAACTCCCTCAAGTTTGAACTTTCCGCCGCGAGAGCGCGCTTGCCATCGACCCGCTAAAGTTTTCTGCGCCGCGGAGCGCACAATTCAACACGCAAGTGTCACCGAGGTATAAAACTGGACGCGGAAAACGCCAACATGATGAGCAATAACTACGGCGACGACCAGCAGCCTCCACAGTACTACCAGGCCGCCGACTTTGGGGACGAGGAGGACGACGAGATGCCAGCCACGGAGAAGGACCTGGCCGAGGACGCGCCATGGAAGAAGATCCAGCAGAACACCTTCACCAGGTGGTGCAACGAGCACCTCAAGTGCGTCAACAAGACCGTCACCGACCTGCAGAGGGATTTTACCGATGGGCTCAAGCTAATTTCACTCCTGGAAGTTTTGAGCCAGAAGAAAATGTACAGAAAGAGCCACAGCAGACCCAACTTCCGTCAGATGAAACTGGAGAATGTGTCTGTGGCACTCGAGTTCCTGGACAGAGAGCACATCAAACTGGTCTCAATAGGTAAGACTTCTGGAAACAATACAGTGGTAAAATGTAGCCTAAACATAAAACAACAACAAGTACCATGCTATTATTAGATAGTTATAAAAAACGATGCCTTTATGATAGTTGACAGTGTGACTAACAAGATGCTGTGCTTCGACATTTAAAAGATGAATCATAACAGCAACAACATTTAATATATTTTTTATCATTTTAAAGGAGCTGTATAAACCATTCAGAGCATTAATATAGCAGCAAAAAACAATTTGCAATCTATAGATATGGTGAGGTATGCAGAGCAGATAATGAAGTCACACTCTTATTGTTATTGTTATCCGAGTTTTGCTGGGATTGGTTGACAAAACCGTGCCAGCCGCGCGTGCTATTAGAACATATTAGTGCACGTGAGCGTGCCGTGCCCCACAGGTTGGCTCGTGGCTGCTGCTCTGTGCTGCTCGTGTATGGCGGTTACGGCTGATAACGCCGTCCCGACCCAAAGCATCGTTGCAGAAGCGTAGCACCACATTCCTGTTCCCCTCAGGTAAATGGTCTTAGCCCTGTCAGCACCTTCGCCTCTGGAAAGCCGCATCGAGCTGAGGTCAACAGCTTATTGGAAAGTTAGTGCAGACTGGGTGCCACTGAGGTCATTTACTTATGTCAGGGCCAAGGACAGTGGCTCCATGGTATGCTGAGGCGTATTCCCGCTGCAGCAATGTGGTAAACTATGGGCTGTAAATTCACTGGGCCTGTGGTAATGAGAATGACACGATTTATACATACAGCCCTTACACACATGCACCCCTCTGTACTCAAACAGACACACACACACACACACACACTCATCTGTGTCAGGTCAGAGGTCACATTGACTCACTGGGGCTCTTTGCTGACAGCCCATTGCTGTCGGTAGCCATCAGCTGCTCCTGTGAGGTGAGGATTAATTCCGGAGGGATTTAGGGGTCAAACTGTGGTGCAGATAGCTGAAGTAAACTGCTGTGGATATGTGTCACATCCCACAATGTCACCAGAAGAAGACTTGATCCACCAGAGTGAACAGAATGCCACCTCTTAGACATGTTTAATAACTGAGGAGAAACTAGTCGGCTAATATGAAAAGCACATATATTGTAAAATGAAGAGTTACGGCTGAATTATACACCTGTAGACAACCCCACAATTCATGCAGGAGAAAAGTTATTAAAACTCTGACAGAGCATTTTTCTGTTTTGGTGACTAATGATCCTGCCACACACTTGAGTGAAATTCCCGGCGTGGCTGAAGCTTTGGCCGGTGGACTGTGAAGGCCACAGTGTGGCCACCTGGATATACACTGAGTGTGTTAGTTTGAGTGTGTGTGTGATGATACTGGGTGGGGGCAGAAGGAGGGGGATTATGACCAGCTCAAATCTCCTGGTGATCACAGGAGGGCAAAGGTCACTATCACAGATATCAACTCAGCGTCTGCAGGGTGTGTGTGTCTAGGACGGCGTGTCCAGGACTTAATATGTCAGTGTGAGGCTGGCACCGTTGTCCCAGCTGTACAGACACACACCATGTCAGACTGTTTTGACAGAAACAGGGCATGATAATAGAAGTCCTGGCATTTCAATTCCTAGTACCCTCTCCCTCCAAGCAGCTCCAGTGGGTCAATGCAGCGCTCTTAAGATATGTCTCAGTCTCATTACAGTGATCCAGAGACAAAAAAAAAATTCACCACAGGCTTAGTAGCACATGTGTCACAGTGTGTAAATAGATACCATTTGATGGATGTCTCTTTGAGTACACAGTTGCCCTTAAATCCACACACGGCAGGATCAAAACCACACTGTGCTGTGCCACCTGCCTGTGCCAGTCAAACAGCAACACATCAAACATTACCCTCTGATAGGAGGCCCTCATCTATGAAAAGATAAATAGTCTCAATAAAACAGTCTTGTGATAAACAGTTGACATCAAAGTCCCTTCATTATTAAAGTCTTACTGAATTAAGTGGAGTGTATCACACGAGATTAGTCGATGAAACATTAAAGTCAAGCGCTCCTCAGAGGTTCTTTTAAATGGCTGAATTTCTAAATTGAGCTGGATTTGAAATGGCTTATTCGGCAAACTTTTCCTCAGAGAACTTCGGGAAATGAGGTGCATGCACGCTGTCAATGAATCTAAACTCCACCGATTTGATTTATCGTGCTCTAGCACTACAAGTTTTGGACATAATTGAAATCCAAATGGTGTTTATGCAGAGTGGGATCCACTTCCACATGTCCTCAGCTGTCACTGTCTTCAGAGTGCCATTGTGACTGGATGACAGATTGTCAGGGGTCCTCAGCCAGACAGCTGTCTCAGAGAAAGGGGCTCGGGGGAAGCAGCAGGGAGCATTAGATTCTTGTCTCCTCAGCAGTCAATCATCATTGTTTATATTTCTGGTCAACTCTGGAGAACAGCAAGGAAAGACTATTTTAATAAAATACACTTATGTACAGATCTTAGGTCTTCATTTCTTTTGGTTTAACTTTGGGGAGCCTTGATTAGTGATAACAATATTCAGAATGATAACCAATATACTTGTAGATTGCACAAATCTCTCCACAAGGGACAATGAAAATACAGCTGGAAGATGCAGTTAACTAGTAAACCATCAAATGCTGTCAGACGTGGTGCATTATCTAAACTCATTGGAAGTTATAAATCCTCATGAACACTTTTGTCTCTACTGTCTCACTACAGATAGCAAAGCCATTGTGGATGGGAATCTAAAGCTGATTCTGGGTCTTATCTGGACTCTCATCCTCCACTACTCTATCTCCATGCCCATGTGGGACGACGAGGATGAAGAGGAGAGTAAAAAGCTGACCCCCAAACAGCGCCTGTTGGGCTGGATACAGAACAAGGTGCCCCAGCTGCCCATCCACAACTTCAACCGTGACTGGCGGGACGGCAAAGCTCTGGGAGCTCTGGTTGACAACTGTGCCCCTGGTAAGAAGTGTGTAGTAGCATCAGCTGAGTCCACAGGCAGGGCAGAGTAAGTGCTGAGTCAGAATTTGTGCTGTGGCTGTTGAGAGACTCATTGTATATAGCAGTTGTCTTTGGTTGCTATGGAGGTTGGGGTCAGGCATGTGTCAGTCAGTATATTTGCAACAGTATCACCTTCTCAGGAGATTTTGTCTCCTTTGCTCCTCATCTAGAAACGAGGGCTGTATATCTCTCACACATTCTGTAGCACACACACACACACGCACATACGCACACACACACACACACACACACACACACACACACACACACACACACACACACACACACATACATCCAGATTCAGATTTCAGCCTGTGTAATCTCTCTCTGGAGAGCAGGTGGGGTCAGTGGGTGGAAGAGGGGTTGCTGATGGCTGGGGGGGATGTCCCTGCCAGCTGTCCCACAATGACTGAAGCTCTCACTCTCTCTGTCTCGGGCCCTGAGGCCCAGGCCCGGCTTTAGTGTTTATAGCCTTGCTGCTACACAACACTCCCAAATTTGGGCACCATTCCTCCTCTTCTGTCAAGGGGGATGCTTGGCTCTGCATCAAAATGCAGAGTTATCTGTCACAGGGAGGTGCCTATAAGCCACAGATCCAAGGACCACAAGGCCACAGTTTGAGTCACTGCCAGTTCAGGCTGCAGCTTCCAGCACTGAACTAGTGAGTCCTCTCCTAGCTGTGCTTCACAGAGCGAAAGGTGGAGGAGTAGAAACTGTGTTTAACTGTGTTTATATGAGCCATTGATCTGCGGAGACGCATCTTTCAAACACTGTGCTGCAGCACTGGCCATACAAGGTCCTGTTGTTTCATCAGCTAATTCCAAACAGCAGGGTTACTGACGAAACTCACTCTGTGCTGAAACACAGAAGCTCTGCTTTTAGATCAGATACAAATGTACAAAATAAGTTCATATGCCAGACCAGGAAGAAACCTGGTCTATAGCATACGTACGTCTCCTTTGGTATAACAGTGACGTTGCATTATGAACCACGTAGCTGTGGTTTTACAGTGCTGACATAATATTGAAGAGCACTGATTTCCTTTAGAAACATGGTGGAAAGCCCACCCTGGTGCCTCCCAACTGACAGCTTTACGAAGTTTTTATCTGCTCACTCCTCCCTTACAGGTGCATGTAAACTGAACCCTGTTAATACCGTGGGCCTGTGTTTATTTTAATTGGATAATAGTATTCTGTGGTGTGCTTGTATGGGCTGTTTGAGCGAGTTGCCACTCCGTCACCAACACTAATCCAATTTAGGCATTAGCAGCACGGAAGCGCCTACCTTTAGCCACAGTGAAAGTGCCTGAGTGTCTCGAGCCTTTGAACAGTTGAGAGACCTTCATTGTCAGACATTGCGGGTTCACAGGAGCAGAGCAGCGTGAGTAAGGTCATGCGACGTTGTAGTCGGAGGTGTTAGGCAGATAGTAGTGGCAGCCCAAGTGGCCTTATCATAGCAGCAGCAGCATACGACTGCATTTGCCTGAGCATAATTGTCTAATTGTCCTGTTTGCTTTCTGTCAGGTTTGTGTCCTGATTGGTCTGACTGGGATCCAAACAAGCCCGTTCAGAATGCCAAAGAAGCCATGCAACAGGCTGACGACTGGCTGGGTGTGCCTCAGGTAAGATGTATGATAGATGTCACTCACGACGTGCTTTTTAGTTTGCTTCAGCTCAGCTGGGTGTCAGACGGGTGGGGTTAAGATAAGGAGGTGTATTATTCTTATTTTTTTTCGTACGGCAACCTAGTTTATACTCAGTGGATAGACATTCAGTAAGCACCGATCATTTCCAAGCAGTTTAAAGCAAGTGCCAAGACATATATGCAAATGAAAACATGCCTCACCACATGTACACACTCCTGTGAGGCAACACTGAACTGAAAAAAGGCAGTTCTCTGTATGAGATGGAGCCCAGTGTTTTTTCTTAGGCGATCATGCTGGAGGGTGTCATGAAATATTTATTACCCATCTCACTTCTAATATTTCCTTTTACTTTATTGTAGCTCTCAGTAAGTGAGTTTGTAAAGAGTTTTTTTTAGTCGATCCGTGAATTTGTGGAGGTGTGAGATTTCTGACTATCTTCCCAGCCACCCCTGAAACAGAGGTGTAAATATGCACACGCTGATCAGAATAACAATGTGAACCGAGCCAGAGTGCAATATTTCCAGTCCTGTTTGTAAGACTATGTGTCTCCGTATTGTAATGTGCTCTATGCAAGTTGTTTGTCTCAGGCATGGGGTTAGCTGTTTTCCATGAGGCTTAGCATTAGTGAGATAGCCGGGGGGTCTATGTCACGGCTCTGCAGCCTTGGGGGCTGGAGCACAGTGTGGTGGTGTTAAGGAGATGTGGGAAAGGTCTGGCTCAGGATAAATCCTCTTGGCTGGCTTATTGAGGGCAACAATCCTTAACCCTGCCATCCCGGGGTTAAATATAACCAGCGTGCTTTGTGCCACGATGTGATAGACAGACAAACAAGTGCTGGAAGGGAGAGAGGACTCAGAGGTGGGGGGGATAAATAAGTTGTTAAATTCCATTACACTATGCTTAATAAGGGAAAGATGTATAAAGAGTCAACCACATCCTTCTTACAAATGACAATACAATCAATATAAACATGGAAACATGGAAACATAAATTAGGCTATGGTGTCTGTGAGGATGCATAAAAACTTTATTACACACATTATTTACCTTTCTTTTTGCTTTTTGGCTTTCTGTGCTGTAGGTGATTGCCCCTGAGGAAATTGTGGACCCAGATGTGGACGAGCACTCAGTGATGACCTACCTGTCTCAGTTCCCCAAGGCAAAGCTGAAGCCTGGCGCTCCTCTCAAGCACAAACAGCTTTTCCCAAATAAGGCCAAAGCCTATGGACCTGGTGGGTAGCCCAACAGTAGCCACGAACACCTGCACAGTTTACAACAGTTTATATGAACACTGTCAATGTCTTTGCCTGTTGCTAATAATGTTACATTGCTCCAAACCTTGCAGAATATATCACCACACCCTTTATCTTACTTTACAGGTATTGAGCCTCATGGCAACAAGGTCTTGCAACCAGCTGTGTTCACTGTGGAAACTCTGGAAGCTGGCAGTGGTGAGGTCCTGGTCTATGTAGAGGATCCTGAGGGACACAAAGAGGAGGCAAGTTATACCATGACTTAGCGTACAGCCCGCTGGCTAACGCAGATTGCTCAGTATCAATTTTGCAAAGTTTAGCATCTCATTTAATCTAACCCTCTTTTACTTTGTTGTCTTATACTCCAGGCTAAGGTTAAACCCAACAAGGACAAAAACAAAACCTACACTGTCACCTATGTTCCTAAAGTTGAAGGTGTTCACAAGGTAAAACATTAAGTCCCCACGTCACTCAGCACAACATGAGCAAACCACTCTATTTAAAGGATCCTAACTTTTTCTTTCTTTTTTTCTCTTTAGGTGAAAGTGCTGTTTGCTGGTCAGGACATTGACAAGAGCCCCTACACAGTGAATGTGGCGAGGGATCTGGGTGACCCCAGCAAAGTCCATGCCAGAGGGCCAGGTCTGGATCCTACAGGCAATGTGGCGAACAAACCTACCTACTTTGACATCTACACAGCTGGTTAGTATGGAAAATTCAACCACTGTGCATAAAACAGGAATATGATCTGATGAAAGGCCGGCAGTATTTTAAAACAAAGTCATATAAACAGCTGGAAGACTAAATCCGCGGCATTTACTGCAATGACTGATCCTTTTACTGTCACACTCAGGTGCTGGTAATGGCGACGTCAGTGTGGTAATCGTTGATCCTCAGGGCAAAAAGGACACAGTGGAGCTCCTCCTGGAGAATAAGGGTGATAGTGTTTTCCGTTGCACCTATCGTCCCATGCTGGAAGGGCCTCACACCATCCACGTGCTGTTTGCAGGCCAGGAGATACCCAAGAGCCCTTTCACTGTCAACATTGCAGAGGGTGAGCCATCTGTCAATGTTGTAAATTACTGTCAGATAAATCAGATTTTGTATCATGCTGTTAGTGTCAGGGTGATCTATCCATCACAATCTACAGTCATCTTTATTTTCCCTGGGAACAGCCACCCAGTATAGACCATAACCCTTCCTATCTGTCATTTCTAGCCCCGCACGTTGCTCCTCCCACAGGAGTTCCACTGCAGATAGTCCCTCAGTCAGTGCGTACTCTTCCCGGAGCAAAGGGTGGAAAGGGGGTACCCCCCCAAAAACCTGGCCGCCCAAGTTAGTATGGTTTGCTGGGAGGAGCCTGTGCCCTTTGCTCAGCCAGATGCCCCCAAAACCTTTCCTATGCCGTGCCCTGCAGATGGCCCTCTGTGCTTTCTTTAAGATTAGGGTGCCGCGACTCAAAGCCTTGCTTGGTCGCCTGCTCGGTCGCCTGCTCCATCTTCTTGCGTCCTGCAGCTTGATGGTTTTGTTATGTTCAGAGAGGGATGAGATGCAATGTTGGACAAATAGCGTACAGATTGTCCCACTTTGCATTTCTGTCTACTTTGTTCTTCTCTGTTAAATATCTTTGCTTGTGCTGTTGACATGTTTGTTTTTATCACCTCTAAATTTGCATCAGCCAACATTCAGTTTAAGCCTGCAGTCAACATTTTGACTGACTGAAATGTTGTGACTGACTGAAATGTTGTCAGATGCTCCCTTGATGCTCTCAAATGTGTCAATATCCAATAACCTTCAACGTTCTGCACTTTGTGTTATCTGTGCTGCAAAAAGCATCATTCTCATTTGCAGGTCCTGTCAGTCAAGCTTTAAGGAATCCCTCTTGAATTGGATATTTTAATGTCTTTGCTACTAACATTGCTGTCAACTGCTGGCTACTCTCAGTTGCTGTTTGCTTTGCTAAATATTCCCTCTTTCACACTTGATGTTATTCCTTTCAGCAATAAATCCAAATGCCTGCAGAGCTACAGGCAGAGGCCTTCAGCCTAAAGGCGTAAGAGTAAAGGAGGTTGCAGACTTCAAAGTTTTCACAAAGGGAGCTGGCAGTGGATCGCTGAGCGTCTCAGTCAAAGGACCAAGTGAGTTAGACAGCTCTCTCTTCTATGCATCAATCCTTACTGCTCATACATTTATAAGATTTAATCACTTTGGGTTTTGTCTGAAGGGTATTCACATAACCATATAATAAACAAAATGCATATAATGTTTCACCGTTTTGATAAGAATACATATTGACTTTATTATTCATCCTCAGCTGGAGCAGAGGAGCAAGTGAAAGTGCGAGATGCAGGAAACGGTGTGTATGAATGTGAATATTACCCGCTTAAGCCTGGTAAATACACAGTCAGCATCGCCTGGGGAGGCCAGCCCATCCCACGCAGGTAGGGTTCAATTGCTGCCTTTAGCTATTCATTAACAATGCACATTCACATTGACGCTGGGTAATATTGCGTAACCTTCTGTGCCACAGCCCCTTCGAAGTGGAGGTGGGCAAGGAGGCAGGTTTTCAGAAGGTGAGGGCCTGGGGTCCTGGTCTGAAGACTGGCATGGTGGGAAAATCTGCTGACTTTGTCGTAGAAGCCATCGGCACTGAAGTTGGAACTCTAGGTGAGTCATGTTCAAGTGATACGACTTTTTACAGAGGTGAAGTGAATTGAAAATAGTATTCCGAGTGTGAAATTTGAATGTTTTTATTCTTTTGATGTTTAGGCTTCTCCATCGAAGGCCCATCCCAGGCTAAAATTGAGTGTGATGATAAGGGGGATGGTTCCTGTGATGTGCGCTACTGGCCGACTGAGGCCGGTGACTATGCTGTCCATGTTGTCTGTGATGACGAGGACATCAAGGACAGCCCCTTCATGGCCCACATCCTTCCTGCCGCCAATGACGTCTTCCCTGAGAAGGTTATTCCCACTCACTGTACTATATACCAGTATATACTAGTATATAAAGGCAGGTTGCCATGGTGAAATGATCATATTCGAAACAAAATGCATTAAAACGACAAAATGTTGCAGGTGAAAGCACATGGTCCAGGCCTGCGACCAACCGGCGTCATTGTGAACAAAGCGACTGAATTCACCATTGATGCTCGCATGGCTGGGAAGAGTCACCTCAAGATTTACGCACAGGTATGAAGAGCTCCAGTTTGTGAAACCTTCATTGTTTATTTACAGGAACACATCATTGATATTGCATGCAGAGGCCAGAGCTGACATGTTTTTGTATCCACTCAGGACGCTGAAGGCTGCACCATCGACATCAAGATAACCGACAAGGGAGACGGCACATTTCTGTGTGTGTACACCCCTATCAAGTCCATCAAACACACCATCATCATCACCTGGGGGGATGTCAATGTACCCAACAGCCCCTTTAGGGTAAGACACATGACAATTTACACCCACATTACTATGCTGCACTTAAAATTCAGTTAATTTAATATAATGATACTCCATCAAATATGCATAAATTAAGAGGAGTGCAGCAGTTGTACTTTTGTCTCAAGTACACTGTGAATTCATTAGGTGCTAGTTGGAGAGGGTTGCCATCCAGACAAAGTAAAGGTCTATGGGCCTGGAGTGGAGAAGACGGGGCTCAAGGCTAATGAGCCAACATACTTCACAGTGGACTGTGGTGAAGCTGGTCAAGGTGAGCATGTATTACGAGATGGTGTGGGTGGTTTCAAAAATCCTTCTAAATTGTGGTGACTCTTAATGAAATAAGTGCTTCATCATGTGGATGTTGAAAAATATATAGCACAGAATGAACAGAATAAGTAAAGCTGTGCAGCTTAGCTGGCAAAGTTGAATCTGAAATGTACTTAAGATAACGCTCTAGGCAGTGGAGCATTTATTCAGATCCTCTATTTTTGAATGACCTTCTTGAACTGTGCTCATTACTATGCACCATTAGGGGACATCAGCATTGGAATCAAGTGTGCCCCAGGGGTGGTTGGCCCGTCCGAGGCAGACATTGAATTTGACATCATCAAGAATGACAATGACACCTTCACTGTCAAGTACACTCCCCCCGGTGCAGGCCGATATACCATCATGGTGCTGTTTGCTGACCAGGTAAGAATACAGTTTCCAGGGCAAGAGGGACTGATGAGTGTTGTAAAATCAGTTTTTTTAAATTTGATTTAGTCTTATGTCATTTATTATGATTACTTTATGATTGGCTTTGTCAGGAAATTCCCATCAGTCCTTTCAAAGTCAAAGTGGATCCTTCCCATGATGCCGGTAAGGTGAGAGCAGAGGGCCCTGGACTCAACAAGACAGGTGAGATCCACTGACGACAAGAACCATAATTAGTATAAATATCAAGCGCAACAAAAGTATAGGTATACTACGATACTTTAATGTCATAGACATTATTTCATTTTACTTGGATTGTTAGAACTAACAAAAAAAACTTGTGTTTCAGGAGTGGAGGTGGGAACTCCAACCCACTTCACCATCTACACAAAGGGAGCTGGCAAAGCCAAGCCTGAGGTGAATTTCGCAGCATCAGGCCCAGGAGAGGCAGTTCGTGACTTTGAGATCATTGATAACCACGATTACTCCTACACTGTCAAGTACACGGCTGTTCAACAGGTACAGTACAGTAGGCTTTTGCTTGAAGCACATTAACATTGGAACAGGATGCAGAGATTATTCACAATAACACATCAATCAATCAATATTAATTCTTCCTCTTTTTTTTTTTCAGGGTAACATGGCTATTTCAGTCACTCATGGAGGAGATCCCATTCCCAAGAGCCCGTTCCACATCACAGTAGCGCCAACTCTGGATATTGGAAAGGTGAAAGTGGAGGGATTAGACACCAGTAAGTTACAAACACAAAATACTATATTCTTGCATGTACCATGAAATAATAGGTAACTGCAACAAATCAAGTGTTTCATGTTAATCTCTCTTGCAGAAGTGGAGGTTGGAAAGGATCAGGAGTTCTCGGTTAACACAAAGGGTGCTGGTGGGCAGGGCAATGTGGGCGTGAAGATGACCTCACCCTCTGGCCGACCAATTCCATGCAAACTGGAATCAGACAAAGCCAAAGGCACTCACAGTGTGAAGTACATTCCCCCAGAGGAGGGGCAGTACAAGGTTGATGTCAGCTATGATGGCAACCCGGTGATGGGAAGCCCCTTTGGGGTTGAAGCAGTGATGCCTGCTGATCCTTCAAAGGTAAAAATTCATGAAAATTGCATGTAGTTCAACACTTATTTATTTACTTGAGGCCCATGAAACAGAACATACAAGTATTTGATGTTTTGTATACCACATCTCCAAAACTGACCCGACTATTGCTTCACAGGTGCGAGCCTTTGGCCCAGGCCTGAAGGGTGGCATTGTGGGTAAACCAGCTCCATTCACTATTGACACAAAGGGAGCTGGTGCAGGTGGGCTGGGCCTGACTGTGGAGGGCCCCTGCGAGGCGAAGATTGAGTGCCAGGACAACGGTGATGGCACATGCTCAGTGTTCTACCTGCCCACTGAGCATGGGGAGTACGCCATCAACATCTTGTTTGCTGAGCAGCACATCCCCGGCTCTCCCTTCAAGGCTGCAGTGCGCTCAGCATTGGACCCCAGCAAGGTGACTGCTAGCGGGCCGGGCCTAGAGAAGGCCAAGGCAGGTGAACCAGCAACCTTCACTGTGGACTGCACCCGGGCAGGCGACGCTGAGCTCACCATTGAGATTGTGTCAGAGACCGGGACAAAGGCCGAAGTGCACATCCAGAAAACTGCAGAGGGGACCTTCTCTGTTACATACATCCCACCCTTCCATGGCACACACACCATCACGATCAAGTACGGTGGCCAGATGATTCCCCAGTTTCCCAAAGTCCTGCAGGTCGAGCCCTCTGTGGACACCAGCGGGGTGCATGTCTACGGGCCAGGAGTGGAGCCCAGAGGTAACAAAACCAGGAACCTAAACTTATAACAAGTTGCAATCCATGTTAGGTTTTTAATACACCGAGGGTATGTACCAGTGCTGAAAGAATTAGTCAATAATTGATTTGTTAATTGTTAGAAAAGCAATTGAAGTAATTTATCAAGAAAGATTTACAACATTTGCAGTTTACTTTTCTCTGTCTAAATATCATTAAAATTCCAATTTTCCTTTTGGACTGTGGTTCTTAAGACACAAGTTATTAGGAGATTTTGAATGGTTAGTTACGTAGTATTTCAACAGCTCACAAATCTGTTATAAGGATTTACAATGTCTTGAGTCTTGAAATGACTGAGCCCACTTGGTCTTGTTTCTCATCAGTAACAAATCACCTGAAGGGCTTTTCTGTTTCTAGGAGTCCTCAGAGAAGTGACAACCCACTTCATTGTTGATGCTCGCGCCCTCAACAAGGTTGGAGGAAATCATGTGAAGGTTCACATTATCAGCCCTTCCGGCACCAACACAGAGACCTACATCACTGACAAGGGAGATGGCACCTACAGAGTGGAATACACAGCATTCGAGGATGGTAGGGGACAAAGTATTACTTTATGTCATTTAACAGTGTCAATTCACACAATTAAAGGATCATAAGGTGGAGAGGCATCAAACAACAATGAGGAAAGTACGATCCATGTCAAATTTGTGACATTAACAAACCTAACCTGCTGCAGATAGATAGAGGATGTATCACAGGCAGGCTGTCTGAGAGAGAGCATAAAAACAGACTGAGAAATCACTAACAGGTGCTCGTGTTGGGCGCCATTTGGGAATAAAGCAGGAGAGTGGGAAAATAAAGAAAGAAAGAGAGGGGTATAAATACAGAATGATGCAGTGGAGCAATGCTGTGAGGGGCAGAGAGCAGAGAGGCAGAGAGGCAGACAGACTCTGTTTTATAAATAGTGTGCTCATGAACAGAAGCTCTTAACAAGGCAGGTATGTGTGCTGAATGCTGCCTGCACACAGCTATACAGCAGGGGAATGACAGGGGATATTAATAGAGACCTATAACACAAAGCAAGGAGATCACAGAGCACTTCTCCACCACAAGACTTGCTCTAATATCATAGCCGTGCTGCTGGGAATCTGGCATATAGTCCTACTGAGAGAGCTCTGTCAGAAAAATGTTGTAACAGAATAATGAATAGGGAACAGATGTAATGCCTTGTACGTTCACCAGAGCGTCTGCGCTCTCGATGGCGTCTTTTATAAATAAACAGATGTTTATCTCCCTAAAAGGGAAATTGTCTGGCTCATAATTAAAAGCAAGCGGCAATAACACAAAACATTTGCTTGCCTGGAGACCATTCAGGCAGAGAGGTATGACATCAGACATTGAACTGACATCTGTTTGTGTGCAGGAATGCATATGATTGAGGTGCAATATGACGACGCGCCAGTGCCCAAGAGTCCCTTCAGAGTGTCTGTGGTGGAGGGATGTGATCCGACCCGGGTCCGTGCCTTTGGACCAGGTCTGGAGGGAGGAATCACCAACAAGCCTAACTGCTTCACTGTGGAGACCAGGTACTGTGGGATCACATTTACAGGAGATATTTGTGGGAACTTATCTCAAATGAGAAATAAAATAAAAGTGCTCTCTCTCAGGGGGGCTGGTACAGGAGGCCTGGGCCTGACCATCGAGGGAGCCTCAGAGGCAAAAATATCCTGCAAGGACAATAAAGATGGCAGCTGCAGTGTGGAGTACATCCCCTTCACTACTGGAGATTATGACGTTAACATCAACTACGGAGGTCACCCGATCCCTGGCAGTCCGTTCCGTGTTCCAGTGAAGGACCCCGTGGACCCCAGCAAGGTCAAGTGCTCAGGTCCAGGTCTGGGCACCGCAGTGAGAGCTCATGTTCCTCAGGCTTTCACGGTAGATTGTACCCAAGCCGGACAGGCCCCACTGGATGTGAAACTCTACGGCCCAACAGGTAAGGACATGCTGTTTGACTATGAAAGCCCCTCGCCGGCTCAAAGCTGACAAATAACAGCAAGTTGTCGGTGTATGATTATTTCCATATTGTCTCATTTCCAGGTACTGTGGAGCCAGTTGGTGTGAAGAACAACGGCGACGGCACCCACACAGTTCATTACACCCCAGCCCAGGATGGCCCCTACACTGTAGCTGTCAAATACGCAGATCAGGAAGTCCCACACAGGTACAGAAAAAATAGACATAAGCACGACAGTATGTGCAGAAATGTGTTAATTAAAGTTCTGCTCTGCCTGACTGGATTTAAAAAAGAATAGTGCAGTTCAGCAAATTTTCTGTTCCCATTTCTGTCTTTTGTAGGTCTGGGTTTAATAATTACACTTGATATTCTCTCCTTCTTCTACAGTCCATTCAAGGTAATGTCTCAGCCTGGGCATGATGCCAGTAAGGTACGCGCTAGTGGACCTGGTCTAGACAAAAAAGGTGTGTCTGCAAGCCTGCCGGTTGAGTTCACCATTGATGCCCGTGATGCTGGAGAAGGACTGCTCACTGTGCAGATTCTGGTGGGTTCAGCTACCTTTCACGCAAATCATTTTTTAATTATAAGCCACCATTTAAAATAATTGAATATTGTCTATTGACAGGACCCAGAGGGCAAGCCAAAGAATGCAACCATCCAGGACAACAGGGACGGCACCTACACTGTCTCCTATGTACCAGACTCTACAGGCCCCTACACTATCACCATTAAATATGGAGGAGATGAGATACCTTACTCCCCTTACCGCATCCAGTCCCTGCCCACAGGGGACGCCAGCAAATGTTGCCTCACAGGTAAAAAAAACACACTGTGCATTCATACATTTTTTTAAATAAATACAGATAATATATTATAGCTGTAGCATATATACATATTTATATTCAAAATCTGCATTTTTTTCCTTCCAGTTTCAATTGGAGGACATGGCGTGTGTGAGTAACAGAGGCTTTCTTTTTATTAATGTGACACATTGCTTGAAAATCATTGAATCCGTGCATTTATGCAGCAGCTCTTACCCTTCATTCATATTCCCTCTCTGTCCTTAACAGCAAGTCTGCAGAAGCTGCAGACCTCAGAGGATACGGTAATCACAGTGGATGCCAAAGCTGCAGGGAAAGGCAAGGTGACCTGTAAGGTGCAGACCCCACAAGGGATGGAGCTGGACATGGATGTGGTGGAAAATCATGATGGGACCTTTGACATTTACTACACCGCCCCTGAACCTGGCAAATATGTTATTACTATCCGATTTGGGGGACAGAACATCCCCAAGAGCCCCTTCCATGTGGTGGTGAGTAGAGGATTATTTAAACAGCTGCTACAATTGTGTGCAAGATGCACTCTTGTTCTGATGTTTTGTATGTATGATGTTAACTATTTTTCTTCTCTCTGTATTGGCAGGCCTCAAATGAGCCAGTTGTTCCCCGCGATACTGTGGATCCTCTCTTCCGTCCTGTTAACTTCCTCGTCCCCTTCATGCCTCAGCAAGGGGAAATCACAGGTGTGACATACACCACTCAAACAGAAACAAAAGTCTTGCTCACACACACCTGAAAAACATCTCTTTTAGGTCACTGGCATTTCACCAAACTGCTGTCATTTCTAGGTGAGGTCCGGATGCCTTCAGGCAAGACTGGCCGCCCGCATATCACTGACAATAAGGATGGCACCATCACAATAAAGTACCAGCCCACAGAGCGAGGTCTGCACGAGATGGACATCAAATATGACGGCAACCACATTCCAGGTCAGAAACACAGCACATTGGAGCGATGGGACTCGGTTGTCAACTTCTAAAATAACCTTGATTATATTAGGAAGTTTTTGCTCTCTTATTTAAATGCAATAAATACATTTCATAGTTCTCAGTCTCATTGTTTGGCAATGATTATATCCCTTTAGGAAGCCCTCTGCAGTTCTTTGTGGATGCTGTGAACAGTGGAGTGGTGACTGCTTATGGTCCAGGTCTGAGTTACGGCATGGTCAACAAGGCTGCCACTTTCACCGTGGTCACCAAGAATGCAGGAGAAGGTACTAAACCTCACTTCCCCAGTGATATTTGCTATTTCACAGTGGATCTGTGGTAATACAGTAAACCATTGCTACACTGCAGAAAAGTAAAAACATTGGGTGTTGATTTTCTCCCTCTCAGGTGGTCTGTCTCTGGCAGTGGAGGGTCCCTCTAAGGCCGAGATCACGTGTAAGGACAACAAAGATGGTACCTGCACTGTGTCCTACCTGCCCACAGCTCCTGGAGACTACAACATCATTGTCAAGTTTGACAACAAGCACATTTCTGGCAGTCCTTTTACTGCGAAGATCACTGGTGAGGAAATGAATTATTTCTCCCATAGACTTTTCTATGCTGTTGATGTATATTTTTAGTGGATGTCTACATTATAAATCCGTTTTTGAGGGGTTGACAAATATCTAAACCACTTTTCTTTCTATCAAGGGGATGACGCCATAACCAGGACATCACAGCTGAATGTCGGCACAGCGGCTGACGTGTCCTTGAAGATTGCAGAGACTGATCTGAGCTCTCTGACTGCCAGTATCAGAGCACCATCAGGCAATGAGGAGCCCTGCCTGCTCAAGAAACTGCCCAACAGACACCTCGGTGAGATATTCACTTGCCAGATACAGAAAATAACAGGAAGAGTGCAACATAGATAAGACGTCGGATTTTTTGAATGCATTTAGATTTAATTTTTCTGCTTCTCTGTCTTGAATTTTTATCCATTTTTTATGTTTGAAGGTATTTCTTTCACACCTAAGGAGGTCGGCGAGCATGAAGTGAGTGTGAGGAAGAATGGGGTGCACGTGGCCAACAGCCCTTTTAAAATCATGGTTGGACAGTCAGAGATTGGCGAGGCCAGCAGAGTGAAGGCTTTCGGTAAAGGCCTGGTGGAGGCACACACTTTAGAAATGGCTGAATTCTTTGTGGATACAAGGAACGCAGGTAAGATTTAAAGACGGTTCATTTCAGCTTTATGGCGAATATGGTCATAAAAAATACAAATGCAACGCATACTTTTTCAACTTCTCTCTCCTTGTCTTCTTCCTTTAGGTTATGGAGGTCTTGCATTGTCAGTCGAGGGTCCGAGCAAAGTGGACATCAACTGTGAAGATGTGGAGGACGGGACGTGCAGAGTCACCTACTGTCCAACAGAACCTGGGAGTTACACTGTTAACATCAAGTTTGCTGAAAAACACATCCCAGGTTAGAACCTTTAATGAAATCTTAAAATACGAAACATCTTAAAATGAAATAAATATGTCAATATTTTGTTCACCGTGAATGTGTTTGTGCCCTCCAGGAAGTCCATTCACAGTGAAAGTGACCGGAGAAGGAAGGATGAAGGAGAGTATTACTAGAAAGAGACAGGCCTCTTCGATTGCCTCAGTCGGCAGCACCTGTGGTCTTAACCTCAAGATCCCAGGTGAGTACAGGAGCCAGTCAAAGGTGGTTAGAGGACAGCGGTCAACCGTCTTAAAATGAATGCTCTCACATTTGTATTCTCACTGGTCCCTCTCCCCCCCTGTGTAGGAAACTGGTTCCAGATGGTTTCAGCTCAGGAGAGGCTGACCAGGACATTCACTCGCAGCAGCCACACCTACACCCGCACTGAGCGCACAGAGATCAGCAAAACCCGTGGTGGAGAGACCAAGCGGGAGGTACGAGTGGAGGAGAGCACTCAGATGGGCGGAGGAGGAAGCCCCTTCAGAGATGTTTTTGGAGACTTTTTGGGCAGAGAAAGCCTCAGCAGCTTTGCTGGCATCACTGCTAGACCTGAGGGTGAGAGTCCAAATGACAAATTTGAAACGTGAAAACTTGAATGCTTTGGCTTTAACAGTAATAGTATTTTATTTTTTAAAGTTATATATACTATGCAAATGTCTTGGTTGTATCTAAACACGTCTTGCTCTGCCTCACCCAGTTGAGAGTGGCTCTCAGGCCATGACGGCTCAGGTCACCAGCCCCAGTGGGAAAACAGTGGATGCTGACATCGTGGATGGAGGGAGCAGCACTTACAGCGTGCGCTTCATCCCCCAGGAGATGGGACCCCACACTGTCAACGTCAAGTACAGAGAACAACATGTCCCTGGAAGCCCCTTCCAGTTCACTGTAGGGCCCATGGGGGAGGGAGGAGCACACAAGGTCCGTGCAGGAGGACCTGGTCTGGAAAGAGGCGTGGCTGCAGCGCCTTGTAAGTTCACCTTTTGGACTTGAACCTGTTTCTCCAAATACTATTCAAGACATGATTTTAAATGTTTCATAAAATTTGTATACCTTTGTTTCACCTACTCTAGCTGAATTCAGCATCTGGACAAGAGAGGCAGGTGCTGGCGGTCTGTCTATCGCTGTAGAGGGCCCCAGCAAGGCTGAAATCTCCTTTGAGGACAGGAAGGATGGTTCCTGTGGCGTCTCCTACATAGTGAAAGAACCAGGTAAAACGTTTGTCACCCACACATGCAGAAGTTCCCTCATTTTAAGGTTTTTCGCAGAGGTTTTATTTGTCTCTAAATTGCTAAACTTTTCAGTAATTTTTCCACACTTCCTCCAGTTTACTTGATAGTGAAAATAAATAACCTGTCTGCTTCCCCAGGTGACTACGAGGTGTCAATCAAGTTTAACAACGAGCACGTCCCCGACAGCCCATTCATCGTTCCGATTGCTACGCTGTCAGACGAAGCCCGCAGGCTCACTGTAACAAGCCTTCAGGTAAGATCACATACACATTCACACACAGTACTGACAAAAGCCACATTCATTTGTTGCACAAAACAACCACAGACACAACCCATGCACAGCCACAAAATATCAGGGTTGAATAACAGATTGCATGGGAGATGATGTTTGAGTGGCTGTAGATATTTCTGCCTGATAGCACTTTGCCCTTGAAGTGTAATTGAATGCCAATGTTGGAGCAGTATCTACGACTGTAATACTGTGATGCTGGCCAGTGATGAAGGGCTGGATTAACTGTCCCTTGCTAAAGTGGTACAACACAAGCTGTGCTATGTGTGGGCAGTCAGCGAATCTAAGTGATTGTGTTTCTGTCTGAGAGGACAAAAGCAAGAATACATTGAGCGGAATATAAAGACTCCTTTAAAGATACCTGTGACAGCTCACGATATTGCTCTCCTCACTTCACAGATGCTTCTTTTATTTGCTTTCACAGTTTCCATCACAACTGCCAACAATGCTAAAAACATGTATTTTTAGTTGACTGAAATGCCACTTCACTGTGCTTTTCTACCACTAGAAGCCAGGTGAAGTGCAATATCAGACCAGCGTTTAAAATGTCACACTGCCTCTTATGTCTGGTAGGACCGCTCGTCCGCCCGTAGGGCAAAAACACTAAACGCCTCGCTGTAAACTCTGACCTTTTCTGCCTCTCACACCCAACCGCTCAGTCTATTCTCGTTCAGGCGTGATGACTCACACACTTTGTGTCCCTCGAGGTGCGGGCACACACACATGCACGCACTCATATTCTGATCATATTCTTCCCTGTCGTTTGTAGGAGAAGGACATAAAGGTAAACCAAGAGGCATCCTTTATGGTGCAGCGCAATGGGGCTCGAGGTGTGGTTGACGCCAAAGTCCACACACCCGCTGGCTCTTCAGAGGAATGCTATGTCACCGAGATTGACAGCGGTACGCACCAACCTCTCTTTGTGTCACAAAGTAGACTCCATGAGACAAAGACCTCAACTTTTTTTAAATCTGTAAGCACCATTCAGGAGTAACACATCCTCTTGTGTTGTGTGTTGTGTTCAGACAAGAATGCAATCCGCTTCATTCCACGGGAGAATGGAGTTCACGCCATAGATGTGAAGTTCAACGGATGCCACATCCCTGGAAGCCCCTTTAACGTGCGGGTGGGCGACCCGGGGCTGGCTGGAGATCCAGGCATGGTGACAGCACATGGCCCTGGACTGCTGGGAGGAACCACAGGTAGATGTCACCACCACCACTACAATTATGTACCATATTTGAAGATAATTCAGCATGGATTCCTTGTGATTTTTATTTGTTTTTATTTTAAATCATTGAGCAGTCTTTTCAGCTTTTTTTTTTCTGCATTTCCCTCTTTCTTCCAGGTGCACCCTCAGAGTTTGTGGTCAACACGTGTAACGCAGGCTCTGCCACTCTGTCGGTCAACATCGACGGGCCATCCAAGGTCAAGATGGACTGTCGGGAGTGTCCTGAAGGATACAAGATTAACTACACACCCATGGCACCCGGCAACTATCTCATCACCATTAAATACGGAGGACCACAGCACATAGTGGGCAGCCCGTTCAAAGCTAAAATCACAGGTTTGCTTGACAGTCACTCTCCCATCTGATCTGTGGATCTCACATGACAAGTGTCTCAATTATGAAACAAACGTTCCTATGAAAAAAGTGTGGAAGTCAGGAAAATGTTATGTCATCTTCATTCATACTGCTCAGTGTACATCTTACATAAAAGCTGCCTCTTTCTTGCACTACGTCGAGATACTCCTGCTGTCACTACTTGGTGGTTACAAATTCCTTTATTTTGAAATGAATGTGGCATACAAATACTTTCAAGAATGAGAAGCACTCCCATGAGTCCTGGAAGTTCACTTTATTTGAAAGTGGTCTGAAATATTTTCCTGTTTGAGCTCAGGCATCACTTGCTTTTGATAACCTCTCACTCTGCCTCGCCTACAGGAGCCCGGCTGTCAGGGGGACACAGCCTCCATGAGACCTCGTCCGTCTTGGTCGAAACAGTTACCAAGACCTCCAAAGTGGGCGGTGCCTACAGCTCCAGCTCATCCTCTTCCACCACCTCAACAAAACTGACATCGGATGCCAGCATGGTGGTTTGTCTCGGAACAGGGCTGTCCAAGGCTGCTGTCGGACAGAAAAACAATTTTACAGTTGACTGCAGCAAAGCAGGTGAGATGATCATCTGGTTATAGATAAAAGGCACAGACAGTAAGAACACAAGATTCTCAGCCACTTCCTGGCAGAGGAACAAGCTGTAAACACAACACTGACATATTAGCGCCATATAAAGTTATAGTGAATGCGTTAGTAAACACTTGCCAGCAGCAGACATGGAAAAAAATGTAGCATTCATTCAATTGAGTTATGTCTCTGGAAACCTGACCAAATCCAATATTCACTCTCCTTATAGCTCTCTTTGGCCTGCACCAAGTCCTGAGGGAAATATCTGGCTCTCAATTTGGTGCTGGGCAGGTAGCAGACATTTTATGAGAGCTGCTTTTTTTTTATACTGAAAACGAGGTTGATGAGTGAGAGTGAACAAAACATAAAAATTGCGGCTCCTGAAACCCCAAAAAAAGGTTGACACTAAAATGCTTAGAAAGAGCTGAGGAGAACTGCGGAACTGGATGATAATTCTCCCTGGACTTGTCTCTATGAGCGACCCCTCTTACAGTATACTTCATCATTTCATCCATTAGTTGTATATACATTTTGATTCGTGCCATTTAAAGTCAACACACCTATGCATCTTTTGTACAGCACATTAAATCCCCCTCTTACTTCTCCTTTCAGGTACCAACATGCTGATGGTGGGCGTGCATGGACCCCATACTCCTTGCGAGGAGGTGTATGTCAAGCACATGGGCAACAAGCTCTACAACGTCACCTACACCATCAAGGACAAGGGCAACTACACCGTCATCGTGAAATGGGGCGACGACAACATCCCCGGCAGTCCTTACAAGGTGGTTGTGTCCTAAAACAAACTGCACCAGTGCCCCGTGCCTTCCCCTCCACCGTCCCTCCACCTTCTTCTCGCTGTTCCTCGCTCTTCAGCGGATTACAATACTCAACATGCACTAAAACCTGCCAGGACATTTGCTTACAGTTTTCTTGATGACAGAATATCTATTGTGCCAAAGTTTTGCATTAACTCCAGGAATGACATTTACAAGTTTGCATCCACATTGAGAGCGATGTAAAGGCAAACAGTGTGGTTTACGAGTCTTTGAGTGATGTTTTACTCGGTCCATAAAAATTTCTCTCTGTTCTGTTGTGTTGTAAAAGAATGGCATCATATGAATGTTTAGAGACGCTGGAGTAATCAACAGTATTGAAGTGTGATGCAATATGGTTTTGTATGGTTTAAGAATGAGATACTTTGTTTTGTTATATTAACCTATTTTTGGTAAGTCTTTGCAGACCTAATAAAGATTTAATGGCTAACTTTCCAGACAAAAGTGATTGAATTTATTTGATTTCTCACAGTGCTGGCAGACCCTTGCAACTCCAGCAGAAGGTGTTTCTTCGATTTTCACAGTTTCATTATGCAGCTATTTTCTGACCACTGTTGGTTCTTCCGCCTGAGCAGCCATCAGGATTTTGTCGCTTGATCACAGAGTCGGTCAACTGAGTATCCGGCCAGTATCTAATAGATAGTAGATTTCAAGGCTTTTGTCACACATTTGGGGATCACATAATACCTTTGACACCAATTCAACATTTCTTAGCGCTACACTGAAAAAGCAATCATGGATATTCATCCAGTCCTCTCATTTACATCCTGTACTTGTCCAGATGCAATCACAAGATGGCAGCATAGTCAAGCTCTCCTCTACATCTAAGTCTCAACTAAATGCACCAGAGCACAATCTCCATTGTTCCCAGTGAAGATTAACTACTTCATCCTGAACACAAGGGAGCCTGCGGAGCATGGAAACCAGAGGCATCAGCTTCCATTATGTGTGTAATTAATCCTGTTGGATCAGAGATAGATGGAACACAAGTGGTTTCTGTTGTGGCATCATTGTGGGGTGGAGGGAGACCCTGCTGTGGCACAAATCAACCAGAACGAAGGGAGTTTCAGTCTTTTGCTTGTGTGCGTTCCCAGTGCATATGTGTGTGTGTGTCTGTGTCATCAACTGTGTCTCCTCCATGGTCTCTGCATGTGTTCTGTGTGTCCTCTGCGTGGTCTACAAGCCCCACAGTCCCACAGTGAGTCAACCACCCTGCCTCCACACACTGACACACACCACCAGCACCAGTACCATTCTTCACAGAGAGGAGCCTATAATTAGGTGCTAATTTTCTCTGGTTCCACTGTGACATGATGCTGGAGGCCATGGTGAGGCAAGACAGAGCGAGCGTGTGCATTTGATGAACAGTGGCGAGAGCTTGACTCCGGACCATCTGGCCAAGTGGCTGGCGCTGCTGCCCGTGCTGACGTTGGGACCTGGGCAGGGCCCACCCACGTCAGCCTGCTCCTCCGGACCAGGACCCAGGCGTCTGTCCACCACAACATGTTTATCTCAAGTAGCTGCCAAGTGAATCACAACCGCGTGGAAGATGCAGTTCCTCGCTATGCAGACAGCAGCGATCAAGTAAGCAGAGAGAGAGAGAGAGAGAGAGGTGGAGATAGAGAAGTGGGGAGGAAAGAGGAGGGAGGAGAGGGCAAAGAGAGTGTGGGAGGAAGAGAGGGCGAAAGATGGATTAGAGAAAGAGAATGGGATTAAAAGAATCCTGATGGAAGAAAGCGAGACAGACAGGCACGCAGACGCTCACAAAAACACAGAAACAAACAAGCAAAAAAATCACATCTGAGACAACCTAAAAACACACACACTGAGTCAATTCCTGCTCCAGATTCATTTAGAACACGCTAATGCAGTGTATAGCTTAACCTTCAAAGCAATCATGAATGTTGGACTTAGTGAAATGGGTGATGACTTATTAATTCTGCTCTAAGGAGGATCAATGGGGGGCGGGGGGGTTTCCACGGAGATGCTTCTGTCTCTCTTACATCTTTCTCATCCCCATCTGCACTCTGTCTCTGTCTCGCACACACACACATTCTCAGAAATCGGGATTATGTTAAGAGTAAAATTGTGTAAAGGCATGCCCCCAAAAGCTTTTGAAGTTGGTGCTCTCAGGGCAAAAATCTCATTCTCTGGCTTGCCCCCTATCATGCTGACTCCTGCTCTTCCATCTACTCTGATCCAGTCCCTCCCTCTCTCCCTCCCTCCCATCCTTCAATTTAATTTTTCCTCCCTCTCTCTAAATTCCAATCAATCCAAGCCTCTGCAGTGGTTTATTTCTCGTCTCACTTCTTCTGTCACCACAAGCCTCGTTCCCCAACCTGCTTCTTTTACCGTTGACCATTATTTATCAATGCAGCCAGTCTCTTCAACTCAGATGGAAATCCCTGTGGAAAACTTCCATTGCTGAGTGTAGAGACAAACAAACAACTGAACGAATGTTTGCACAAACGAACGGCTGGATTAATGAATGGACATGTAGAAAGAGTGGAGGGAGGAAATGTTGTAGGAATTCATCCATTCGGTTTCCATCCGAGCCCCAAGGCCCTGGTATGTAATTGCTTCATGCATAGTTGATACACTGCATAATCAACCAAATACACTAGATTTATTTTCCTATGTTTATGTAGAAAGCTGCACTTGCAATCCATTGATGAAGTTTAGATTCAATGGAAGGTGTCTTGTAATGGAAAAGTTCATATCTGGTGCACATCTCTCTCCTTAAGAATAGACAAATACTCATGGGACCAGTGCAAGGTATGCTGTCCCATGATTGAATCAGGAACATGTTGTGTTTTATTCATGTAGAACAAAGATGAAATATTCATACCAGAGTGATGTTGCTATGCTTTCTTCTGTGTCTCTTACCTCTCATGTACACAAATCCTGATTAAGAATCAGACGGACTATGACCACAAATTGGTTCACTTTGCGTAGGAGCGTAAAAACAATGCAAATGGACAGAGGGAGGTCCCACTGCGCGCCAGCAGATTGTGTTCATGCAGCATGCAAATGCATGAAGCATGAAGCTGGTTCAACCTATTTCAACACAGTCCAGGCAGGCTGAACATGCTGCAATATATAGAGGGATGGATTGCTGTTGATGGAAGCCTCAGACGAGAGACGCATGCCAAAGACCACCCCTCGATAGCATTTTCACCCTCGTGCCAAAGAGTGAGCACACATACACAAGATAAGACACACTTTAAAGAAATATACACACACTTAAGCTTGACCAGCCATTCATACTTGCAAGCAACCACACCCTGGCAGCACCACACATGAAAAGAAAACAGCATGACGCGAAATGTTTTGGCTTCACGTTGTGAATGAACAGCAACTGCCTGAGGCAGGGGACATGACAGGGAAGGAAAACCTTTCTCTCTATGAGATAGGTGTGTTCACACTTCTTTTGTGGAGCAACGGGGATGTGTCAGGGCCAAAGTCCCCATGTCTCCATCTCTAATTGGAGCATATCCCTCTGCCCTATCACACTATGGTGGAAGCAGGATGCTGTGCTAATGGATACCCCCCCTGTGGAGTGCTTGTCCTTGATGTACTGGGTGGACGATGGCCCACACTGAGGGTAGACTGCAGATTAGAGGCAAATCAGAAGATTTGTTTGTCCTCTCCAAGTGGGGTGGGACATTCAAGGAGAGAGACCAGCCATGGCTGTGATGGAGTGGGTGGACCGGTGCGACAGATGTGTGTTAGTGTGACTGATGTGTTCTGGGTGAGCAGGCTGCACTGGGTCACCGACACCTGGAAAAAGAACACAAGCCGTCTGAGAAACGCATACTGATGCTGTGTTCGTTTCGATCAGTGTCCAAAAGGCAAACAGCTGAGCCAAAGGTAGCATTTCGGGATAGCACCTCTGGTGAAGATTTAGGAGAAGATAACGATGTTGTAATTACCTGTGCGAAATTGGAACTGTGGATGCTCAATGAGCTATAAACAAGGTTACTCTGGTCCCCTTGGGGTAATTGTTTCAAAAGCCTGCAACAGCCTGGTCCAGTGATGGCGAAATTGGAAAGGGTGGTATCCTGTAATTTCTCAGATCACTGAAGCATGTCCTTTGTGTGGGTTGAAACTCAGGCTGATTTGAAATGGAGGCATAACTTTTTGTTCCCTCTTACTGTAAGAGTCAAAGTCATCGGTCTCAATCAGCTTTTAACCTAGAGATGGTAGGGCCCTTTGGGTCACTGGGTGCCAAATGTACTTCTTTTTACATTTCAGTGAATATGCCAAATCCTATTACAGAGTATTTCTCCAGTCGTGTCCACAGTGCTTCTATAAAAAATCGTGTTGTATTAAAATATGCATACAGGTGGTTAAAAGTGTGTTCGGCTGGATAGAAATAGCTCTGTTGAACAGAAATACATCCTATTTGATGCTCCTTGCAGATGGGCCGTGTGTTTCATTTGCATAATGTAATTCAGGGAACACTCTGAGGTTTACTAATTCATCACAGCATCAGGCCAAGCTAAACAATGCTGCAGCCCTAGAGCTTTGAAAGGGCAACGTGTTTCCAAATATTAGAGCAGATTGATTGTTTACAGCCTAAACAAGTGCTGGACCTAATTGATGAATTTTAATACAAGCAGGCAGCGTTGCATGGTGGGATGTCGGGTCCGTCCTGCTGGCTTGACCGTTGGAAAGCTGCGAACGGGCGGGTTATCCCTCTGATCTTCGTAGCTTACTTCACAGCCACGGCCTGATGCTGTGATCTCACTCTGATTACATTCCTTCTCTGCATTTCTTCCTTTGTGTCTGACTGACAAGCAGGGTTCACTGTAAAGCATGCGTCTGTGGGAGAGCCTCAGCTAGTTTTATCAAAGTTTGATACAGTTAACCCCTTTTGAATGTACCAACCGTACACTGAGCAGTCGGTAAGATAGAAAGATGAGAGGAATAACAATAAATGTGCCGCAGTAAATTGATGCTTGGAATGTCTTTTTTGACTGCTGTATGAGAAAATGTAATGTAATGCATCACTGCCGTGCGCGAAAGTCGCAAGTTGTACATAGATTAAAACTCCCACACAGATGGACACACACACATACACGCACAGGCTCACAAGTTATTTCATCAGGATTGCTTCAAAATGCATGCGTTACCGGCACTCTGTCTTCTAGACGCTTTCTTAGCAAGTGATTAATAATGTGTTGCTTACATTATTTAGATTCTTTAAACTAGATGCCTCTTTATTAACATGCATATTACATTATCATGTAGGTTCAGGCCACATTAGTGTCATGTAAGCCCATCTCGGGCCCCGTGAATTTGATTAAGCATGTTGTCTTTAGTGTGTGTGGGTTTGCTGCAGGCTACTCATGAGGACATGATGTCCAGAAATATCATTAACATTTTATGTACATAAGACATCCCATATAACCATCAGATACATTAACTAGACTTGGCATTACTCAGGAGTGGCAAGATAAAGATAGAAGGATGTAAAGTTTGACTTACTGGAAAGATTGGAGGACAAATGTGGTGACAGAAAGGATCATGACTGATCATCAAAGGAAATCAATCCATGACCATCTAATGAAAGCGAGCTCTGTTCCTATGGAGGATATTATAGTTATTGCATTAAATACACATGTCACACGGTGACATTTACATACGGTTATGAGACAACACTGTGCATGTAAGAAGTCGCAGTCTGTAATGTTTTTAACTATATAAAAAAGAATTTTTGCATATGGAAAATTATGAAAAATAACCTTTTGTTTGTTTGGAACTTAATATGACTTATCTAGAGCCCATGTGACGTCAAATTGGGCTAGCAGCGTAAAGTGGTCTTCCTAACCCTCTACTTTTCGCGTCCTTGCTCGAACCTCATCTTTGAACTCTGCCTTCATTTTGATCTCAACTACACACCTGCAAAGTTTTGTGACTGCATCTTGCACGGTTTTGATCAAAGCCACAACACCTGTCCACAGACAGACAGACATATAAACACCTGGAAAAGTGCAAAGGACTGCGCCTTTGGTAGTTTACACTTCAGTAGGTGTCTCCCACACCACCTTTTTCCATGATGACACACAGACTCACAAGGTGAAATCAATACCATACACATGCTGTTGTGGATGATAATTAGTTTTACAGAGCGTTTAGTGCCCTTTGGCTCCTTGCTTTGGTTTTACGACTATTCTGCAACCACTTGCCAACTGCTCAGCACCAAACAACCAACAGGCAAAGTTAACGTCAAGCTGGTGAACATGGTGGAGCATTTGGTAGCTAAAGAGCCAGATTTTTTTCTCAGGAGTTGGTGGAGACCAAAACAAAACCACAAGAGGACGAAATATTGGAATTACATTCAGATAACCACAGAAACAACTTCAAATGTTGCTCTGCTGGACGTATAAAAAGACAACTGTTTGCTTACACATTTGCTATATTAACTTTATAAGGTGAAAATATGTCAGTGGTGTGATTACAGCTTGTTCTGCAGCCCCCAAGTGACGAAACACACATCAATCAATTCCCCTTTATGTATCAGTATTAATGCCAGAATAGTCAGAATAGTAAGAGATCAGCTGTTTTCTGTCTCTATTTTGTCTTACAGATACCAACTACTCCTGTTTAACCTATCTCTGCAGCAATCTTTTTAAGGCACAATAACATGGATCAAGGTGGTAATGTGATGTGGATCAACCTTGAATTTCATTTACGACATCAGAAGCATCATTGTCATGTGCATACATTGGCTCTGTACCCAATAACCGACATTTAGAGGAGGAGGGGTAAAGGAGAGCTTACAATTATGCTATTATTCCCAGTGTGTCCTGTTAGGCTAAATACTTCAAATCCAGCAGAAAAGACGTGAATTAATCTGGTTCATTTGAATGGGATAATAAACCCTGTGTAATAAGCATTATATATATAAGTGAGTGGCAGCTTGTCTAGCGGCCTCTAGGTGTGTGTTAGAAAGAAGGAGTGAGAGAGAGGGAACATATGTGCTTGTGTGCTGATGTGAATGCCCATGTGTGCATTTGTTGTCTGTTTATGTGTTTATGGATTTGTTACTCCAAGTGGGGGGAAGGGAGGAGAGGGGGAGGAGGGGGGGCAGGGGTGGTGGAGGGGAGGGGGGAGGGGGAGGGGGGGATACAATTTTGTCTGTTGTGATCCAGTCCCAGCTGTGTCTCATTAACTGCTGTCATTTTAATCCTCTTAGTCAAATCCCATAATTTTGTCCATCAACAAAAACATAAGCAACAGGGCAACGATTAAGCTACCCAGTTTCAGCCGTTCAAAATGGAGGAAGTCTAGATAGAGTCAACACTAGTTCAGCCACATCCACCCTGGTGTTATGTAAAACAATCGGGAGGCCTTGTCTTTAAATTTTCATCAACTACTTGGTGCAAAGCTACTGCTAATCTGGTTTGAAATCTGCAGAATTCTGGGAGCTGAAAGGATTTGTTGTTTGTAGCTTTACTCTGTTCATCTGCAGATTCTCTGGGAAGGATGAGCAGTTTGGTAACGTTACGTACCGTTCTGGGTTCCTGCAGTAAAATTCTAGTTTACCCATGTGAATTTATTTAAAAATGTATGACTGATTCAGTCTAGGTCTCCCCGTGGCCGACAATCCTCTCCTCTTCCTGATGAAAGCTATTTTCCTCTCTTTCCCCACACTGACAGCTGGTATGTGCTCCTCACCAGCAACACTTCAGCTAAGACCAGCTCTATGTATAGATTGCCGTCATTGAAAAAGCCTATTTCCGTGACTCTTGCTGCTATGAATATATGTGCAACATTCTGCAGCGCTTTATCTCCAATGCAATTACCTCTTTCTCTCCAAATGAGTCCAATAATGCTGCAATGCGCAAGCTCTTCAGGGTACATAAAATCCAACTTCTTTCATGATGAGAAACTCAACATGATTGTCCAAATGTCAAGCTGTCCCCCGAGAGGCATTGTAATGTACACAGAGCTTGTGGTTGGTTTTAATTGTGACATTTATGAGATGTGGGAGAGCAACATTTGTGCTCCCTTTCTCCTGTGCCAAAGCTGCCCAGGGGAGTCTTTTTTTTTTCTGATGAGAGTGAATCGTCCATTAATTGAGGGTACAACTGGTGAATCGATCTGTCAGGTAGTATTTTCCCTGGCTGCAAATTAGTTTCCCTGGAAGCTGTTAGACTAGCTAAGAGAAGGTTGCAGTATGTCTGCTCAGTGTATGGTAATACCACAGTGTTGCCATAGCTTCCCATGATGCCTATAAAGTTCAAATCAACACATTGTAATTACCATCTATTCTTCAGTGTACGGCTGCCCGTAGTGACTGCCTCCAACAGGAGAGTTAGGACAAGCTTCACTGCTTTATTCTCCCGTATGTCATCCTGGGCTGAAAAACAAGATTAAATTGGTTCTGCTCAACTATTTGCTGTCAGCTAAAAGTAGATGGTTCAGCCTCAGAGAAAAAAAGGTATCCTGCGAATCTGTGACCAAACACTCACTCAAACAGACAATAGAGGCGTGCATGCACATATGCAGGAAGATGCACACGCACGACCTTGCACTCGCACACAAATGAAGCAAAGGAAATTCAAAGGCAGATTCAGAAAGCGCTCACGGAGAGAAGCTTCCATGCGCTCCTACACAAACACAAAAACACACAGTTAGTGAACACACAAGACCACACATTAGTGGAATGTCAGAAGTCTGTCATTTCTTGTTTAGAAGATGTAAAGGCGTAGGCTGGATTTGTGACCTTTGTTGTGACTGTGAGGCGTGTTTCCCCCTCTTTGGAGAAGATGATTAATTTCTGTTATTTACATTACTGCCCTGAAGGCTCCTCAATAGGCCTCACACATTTGTCATTTCCACTGCACTGTTTTTCAAATGGAAATGAAATAGAATGTACAGCCTCCTGGGTCCGCCTCACCAAGGCTCTTTTAAGCAGAGAAGGCCCAGGAAAAAAATGTATTTGCTCATAATAAAACAGCCGTGTCAACATGGCGCTGCAGCAGTCATGCAGTGCAAAGTCTTTTGGCTCCAGTAAACAACAAAATAATCTTGAGGGCTATTATATACTATGCTCACACCATTCCCACACTGCTCTTGCTTAATTAGAGCTCTGATTGGATGGGCACAGTCCATAAACCAGCCATAACACTGGTTCGATCCAGCTGCGGATCTGCACTGCTTTTTGAACATTGGTTTATAGCCTGCAGGAACCATGACATCCCCAGATGTCTGTCTATGTATTCCCACACCCATGCAGCTAGCACACACACACACACACGCACACACACACACACACACACGCACACACACACACACGCACACACGCACGCACGCACACACACACACACACATCTCGGTGAAACACCTAGTAAATTTATTTTCACCCTGTTCTCACTTCCTCCTCCTCCTCTCTTCCAACATTTCAGGGCTTATTTCTTTCACCTCCTGGGAGTGTGGCAATGGAGTAAAAGAAAAGTGAGAGGAAGAAACAGGGAGTTAAAGGGAAAGTGAGAAAGACTTGAAGGTGTCCTTAGAGCGCTTCTGCTTTATGGAAAACGCTGCGGCTAATCCTCAGAGTGTCACTGCACTCTCCGCATCCTAAATGAGAACCTTTTTGTACGGTAAGTACAGACACTTCCCGAGACGTGACTATCCCTGTCCCTCGTCTTGTCGTTGCTCGGTCTTGGAAAAAACAAAAAACGGTAACAATCAACTGCATGAACTTTATTGTGGCCATCATTAGCTTTCACCAACACAATTAGACCTTTTATGCAGAAGCACAGAGTCACTGCTATCATCATTAGAGCCTGCTGAGGTTTGCTGGAATGGTCTGAGTGGAAAACAGCAGCCACTGATGGGCCATAAATGAGTTATGGTCATTTATGCTAATCAAAGCAACAGCACACACTGCACACACCTCACTTTATGCTAAACAAAAGCTTTATTTTCCCAATGAGAAGGGTTGGCGTTTGTTCTCCAGGGTTGTATTACTACAGCTGGCCTACAGCTGAGATCATAACTTAACGTCTCCATAATGGGCTTGGCCCTCCAAGCAAGCTGACCTGTTAGGTCTGGGACTGCTTGACGGGGGTAATTACACATGTGAGCCATTTAAATGAGCATGATTAGCCAGTAACAAGCTGAAAGAGTGAAAGGAGGTGATTACACAACTGCGTGCTGATTCATCCGCCAGTGGGAAAAACCAAACCGCTGCAGGTGAATATTTGTGTTGCTTTATGCAGTAATAGTTTCTCTAACGATGTTTATACACGTGGTGGTAAGCCCAACCATAATGACATTCTTATATTGTAATAAAATGTGATTTTACTACTATAATTTAGGCAGAAGGCACACCGAGGCACAATGAAATGGAAGTGCTTTTATGTAGCTGTGTGTGCTCAGAAAGACAAAATATGTTTAATATCAGCAGTTCAGTTTGGGTTGTTCACCTTGTGTTTATTTCAGTCTCTTGTTTAATTTAACCACAAGCTTGTGTTGTCAGCGTAGCCCCTGAGCTACGCTCAAAGCCTCAACATTGCCCTCTGGATTGTTTTTCCCTTTGCAGATAAAGAAACCCCTGGCTTAGCTTATCAAACAATTGCACTTTAATGTGGCAGGTTTATTTATAGAATGAAGGATTTATAATTATTTTAGCATCAAACGATATGCTGGATTGTGTAATTCTAAAGCTTGTATGTGCGACTCGCCATCATAATATCTGACAAGCCGCTCCAGGCCCTTGACTGTGTACTGTGAGCAAGAGCCCAATTCCGACAGTGGTTAAGTGTGAGGTAGCAATAACACTTTTTCCCGTTTTCCATTTAGATACTCATGAGTTTAAAAACATACCTCTGCAATCACCAGCCACTGCAGTTGGTCCTGGGGGTGCACAAACTTTTAATTACCCGTGAAACATTAACTTTTACAGCGTTCGTCTGATCATTTTAAAGGGAGTTGACTGCATCACAGCAGCAGAACCAAAAGATTAAAAGAGCCAGAGAAAACCAGCCAAATGACATCTTGAATGCTTTGGGTGACTGATCTTCACTCGAGATGGAGTGAACCGCAGAGTGTGACTCTAATGTTCTCTTGCAGGCCAACAAACACAATCTAATGTTGCATTAAGTAAAACATGACATCAAATTAGACAGAGTGATTAGTGGCCTTAGTATAGGTCAGTAGTAAAGCAGGACACATCTTCAGTAAACGTTCACAAATGCACATATCCATGCCCAAACATACGATCGATAATGATCCTTCACTCAACTTGAAAAACTTCTACGGCAGCAGGCCAGTTCCAGCAGCCATCGCCATTAATAACATATTAACGATGTATGTCTGCTTTGAAATTATAATATTTTTGCAGGGGCTCAATTTTAAATCCATCATGGGTGTGGGGGGCTCATTACTAGTATGTAGCCGAGGAATTATCGGAACAAGGCCCTTTGCTGCCTGTCTGTCATTACAACACTGTCAGATGTGATTTTGCTAGGGGGGCTGTTAAAGGGAGCACAGGGACTTATCTGCTCAGCTGTAAAATGATTTTCTGTCTCCTCAAGAGATACCGGCAGTGTGTGTGTATGTGTGTGTGTGTTGGGGGGGGGGGGGGGTATCAGTGATCTGAGAGTAATTAAGATATGGGCTCACATCACACAAGGGATTTGCACGTGGGAGACGAGCAGATAAAATAGAACGTGAAATAGTTGAGTTTAAAGGGGGACTTTGATTAATTACAAAACTCTCAAAGGATGGTCCACCCCCTCTTAAATTGAACTGCTATCCAATAGCAGCTGCTCAGGAGCTGATGACCTCAACCCCTCCCCTTTATCTAATAGGCAGGTTATCTCGTTATTCATTGCAGCTCAACCGCTCATTTGCTATATTGCTCGTTCTGCAAGACTGAAATACATCATTATCTTTGTATCAAGCTGTTCCATGTAAAGATTTTCTTTAAAGGGTAAGACAATTGTGTGCTCAATGGAATATCAATTGAGTTTATGACACATAGCATATCATAGCACTGGTCTTTTCCCTTTCAATGGGCACATTATGCTGATTACAAGATTTTGTCATTTATATATTACTTTGAAAATAGCTGCTGATGTAATTCTTAAAGATCAATACATTTAAAGAATAGTTTGACACAGATACGTGAGAGAGTTAGATGAGAAGATTCATACAACTCTCATATCTGCTCATTAAATATGAAACTACAGCCAGCAGCTGGTTAGCTTAGCTTAGCACACACACAGCTAGAAATGGCTCTGTGTAACACTCACCTCTTAAGTTTACAAAATAACATATTATACCTCGCTTGGTTTAATCCTTACAAAAAAGGATATTTAAAACAAATTGTTTTGTACCACGAGAGGATACGTGGCAAACTATTTCTTGGCGCTGAGCAGTTGCCAGGCAACCAGCCGCGACTACAGGAAGTTATTGCTCCCAGCCAAGAAACAGCCCGCTACATGATCTTTGTTTAATACTGTCTTTGTTTAAGATTAAACAAACAGATATAGTGTGTTAATTAAAAAGTTTAGAGATGCAGATTTTGGCCAGAAACAAGGCTAGCTGTTTCCCTTTGTGTCTAGTCTTTATGCTAAGCTAAATGGCTGCTGGCTGTAGCCTTATTTTAATCGGACAGAAATGAGAGTGGTATCGATCTTTTATCTAATTCAATGCCAGAAAGCGTATTCGGGCAAAAATGTCAAACTATTCCTTTAACTGTCAGCTCACTATGTGATGCTGCATTCATTTGGTCAAATTCGGGATTGCTTGGGCTCAGTTCCCCGCAGAAAATAATTGTTCATTTATAGTCTGGTGAGTTACACAACAAAAGCAGTGGGAAGTGAATGTGAAAATAATGAAATATGCTAAGAGCAGCAGCTCGCACTGAGCATCCTTATGGATTGATCACCACGTGCATTCCCTGACATTGCCTCGCTGTCCATATAATTTCCTCTGACTCTGTGGTTTCTGTGCTCTCTAGTAAAGCAGAAACGAAGTTAAAAAAGCAGTTCAAAGAAGCTTTAGATTAAAGTGCTGATGCTAATCTTAGTTTACTGATATGATGCATTTAGAGAGAGCCCTCCTTCATTTAGTCTTCCTCCAAGCTGCGATGCTCATGATTGATAAAACTTTCAAAGGGAGTAAATTGATTTGCCTCCTCCTAGCAAGATTAATAGGCCACACTTATATTCACCTACACAGTGTTCAGTTTGCTTTCCAGCCCATGTCTCCCTAGGCCTCTGGACTACATCACAAGATATCTGGTTCAATGACGAATCTCAGTTAACTGGTTGTTCCACTGAATACTGTTCAAAGAAGACTGACTATTCCTTCATTTGGGACTAAGGAACACCAGCAAAAAGAAAGGATGGGACAGAGAAAAGAAAAGAAACAAATGTTGCACTCCAGATAAAGGGGGAGGTGGAAGTGCTGTGTGCTGTGCCTTCATGATGATATTTCACCCTGAACAAACAAGCTGAGCCTCACAGAGAGAGGAAAGCATCGATCTACCCGGCTACAATCATAATACATCCACTTTTCCCCAAGTTTACTTTCTGGCATTCTATCAAGACTTTATAAATTATTTTGGGTGACGAATCGATCTGTTGCTTTGCCCCCTTCTCTGCTGAGTGAAGGGAAACTTGATTGTATACAGTGTGTGTCTGTGCTTATGTAAATGTGTCTGTGTGTGTGTGTGGATAAATTCTTATGAGTGTTTGTGTGTCGTCTGCTTTGGAGGCATCATCTGCCATCTGGCCTCAAAGTACAGGGGCCACATGGTGGGAAAGCAAATGTCACTGGCCAGGCCAGCCAATGCCAAGTCCCAACAAATGACGTCAAGAGAAGCCCACACTGACACTGCCCAAACAAACAACCCTGCCATCAAGTACGAAATCCTCCTAACCCTTAGCCTGACTGTTGGTTGCTTCAAATGATGATGATGGTGATCTACTGTAGAAATTAAAGCTTATCCTAGCTAGAAAGGCAGCCAAAAGCTGATTCTAAACAATGGATTGAATCACTTAGCCAACTGTAAAAAAAAAACTAAAAACATCACCAGTGACATTTAAGTATCAATCAGCTGAAATGGCAATGGGATTCTGAGCACGATCCAATGAAATGTTATCTCACATCTGCTAAACAAATAAGATTTGAATGCTGAAACAGATTAGATCATATTTTTCTATCTTGGATGCAATCCTGCGTATTTCAACACGCAAATCTGTTTGCACCAATGATGGGCAATGAACTCTGAATGTGCCGGAGCTGAACTCTACAGCTAATTTAGATCCTTAGCCATAGCTTTAGTGCACAGGAGCAGCGGGAACATGAAGGTTTCAACACTTCATAAAGAAGCTTCCTTTCACTTTGGGGCTGCGGCTGCAGAGACAGTGTGAACCTGTTAAAAGGTTTAGAAGATCACATAGCATCTGCTCAACACCTCTGCAGTGGGGATTGTGTGCAACAGATGAGGCGGGTAAACAATACAATGTCCTTGGAAAAAAGACTTACTATTTCGAAGAGGGTTTGCCAGTCGGGCGGTATGCTGTCTTTGATTTTTAATTACACACCATGAGATAAATGCACATCTGTATTTTTCTGCAGAGCTGAAAGGCCACAAGAAATACTACAAGGTTGAACTGACAAGGCAAGGTGAGTAAAAGTATGGTACTGTTTAGTTTCATGGCCGTACTTTACATTTTCCAGCCGATGTGCCCCTGTGCAGTGGCAGTTAAGGGACTCGAGGCTGATCGTGCAGTGATGTACTGTACTCGAGGAGTTCTCAAAGCCCCAGACACATACTGCGGTGTATGTGCTTTAGCTATAGGCACTAGTACTCACAGTGACAGACACCCCCCTTTCTGTTCTAATCCCTTCTACACCTCTTCACCAGATGACAAGAGCTACTTTCCCTATAGACACAGTGAGAAAGAGCGAAGTGAAAAACAATTAAAAAGGCGCTAGTGGGTGGAACACTTGTCCCCATCTCATTGTTCCCCATCCAGGATGTATTGTATGTAAATGGTAGAATGATTTAATAAGTAAGGCCATATTTAAAAAAGGGATTTTGTGTTTTTGCCAGCCTGTAATGGTGCTGGTAACATTCGTAGGCTTTAACGCATTTGGTTACAATAATGAATATACGTTTACTGCTAAAAACAAAAACAAACACAGGTAGCACTACAAGTGCTGTGAACCACACATACCCATAAGGCCCATTTGCAGCTTTTTGACAAGCACCAGTTGTTAAATTACAGATTATCCCAGCAATCCTGACAGGGATAAAAACTAGTCATACAGTCCTCAAGCACAAACATTATCCTCCCACTCCCGGCAACTCCCTTCCCTGCAGTACATGGCACACACACACAAATACATATAAATAGCTTCACACATGAATGTACGGATGGACACAGGGATGCAGACACACAAACACACCAGCTGCCATACGCAATAAAGAACTAAGAGGACCTACTCTATTTTACACATCCGCAGGGGGGTCAATAACTCATTAGAGTCGAGGAAAGGCAGAGGCAGCTGAGGAAGATGACGTGGTGGGAGATGGGCTGCGTGGCTGTGGGCTGTTCACCTGAGGATATCAGCATGTCATTGTGCCCAGAGGTCACAAAGACGATTCATGACTTCATTAGCAACATGTCATAAAACATGCCACGGTGTTCCCAGGCCTGAAATAGGGTACTGTGTGTAATTTGCCTGTTTTATTCGTCTCTAACCTTTTTCTGCCTTTCTGGGATTTTTACTGCTCATCCTCTTGGCTTTTTATTTATTATCCTTTTATGGCCTGTCATGAACTTTGCATCTCGTTGAAATGCTCCATAAAAAGAAAGTTTATTATAGGGTTAAACTAGACCTCTGTCCCACTACCAACACGGTGCAGAGCATTGGCCTATATGATTGTCTTTAAAGGCGTTGTAGGCATTCAAGCAAATATTTATACTATAGAGGAGTCATTCTGCTCACTTGTTATTTCTGGCTTACACTTACAAGATTGTAAGTAGTTTCAAATTTTTGAGTTACTTTATTGATGACCCCTATCAATGGCTGCCCCATCACTTCTTCCTTAACAAGCCCTGGCACGTCTCCAGCGAAGGGGATTCATCTGTTTAATCATCTCAATCACTGAGCTGTACCTGACTAAATATAGAATACAGAAAACATGCAGCAGTGTGGGCTGCACCAGTGGACAGTCTGTTACTGTCAATTGATCAAATGCAAAAAAGAAAAAAAGACTATGTGTGTGTGTGTGTGTGTGAGTGAGCCTACATGAAAGTCTGAGGGTTTATCAGACAGTTTGTGTGTTTGTTTTGGGTGCATGCCTTTGAGTTACAACACTGAGCACACTTAAGGACCTGTTTATGAAATGTATCCTGTTACACAACCTAATCCCAAAGGCTTCAGTACAAGTTCAAAAATCTGGCTGGACAGTACAAGAGTCTGATTATGTATCATTACTACTGGAAGCCACTGAAATCAGATCTGCATGTTGGTTGAGATATACGCTTTTATCGTATAAATATCAAGACCAGCAGTTTCCATCTTTGAACTGATATCCGCAAAATAGCACAAAAAATGCATGATGAGTTGTTCAACCTTGTTGAGGACACACGCTAATTACTTGATCCAAAGAGTAAATCCATAAACACACAGACGATGTAATTAAATCATCTGCACAGCTCTCTGTCAACACCAATCATCTGAAATGACCTCGGAACTTCTTGGAAAGGATCGTGTTCATGAAGTATGTCAGCACCTTGAATGGTATCATTCTGACCAACACACCACATCACAGAACACCACCATACACCATGACTAGTCCTATATAATGTATCTGTCAATATGTTGTGAAACGAAAACAGGATAGAACTATGGTTTCACTTGTAGAAAGATCTAATAAAGATTTAGATAATTGACAAACTAAATGCAAATGGCAACACACTGATTTTCTGAGGAAAATATGACTGTTTTGTAGAAATATCAGAGATTCAGAACGTTTTTGACAAATTGCTTGGCTTTACTTAAATTACAGGATATGTAAATGCTAAATAACCACTTTGAGTACCTTCTAAATTAAAACACTGTGGCTATCTGTGCTCTGACAAGCTTGCAGTATCCAGCTCAGCTGGGATGCCTGTGTTTGGTGCCATTTGGCAACCGCTGGAATATTTAAATGCCCTGATGAATACATAGCCCCTGGGCCTGACTGCTCAAACTGAACACTGAGTGTGCTCTGACATGCTCAGCATACACTAATGGGACTTCTGACAGTCCTGTGCATTCATCCTCCAAAAAACTAGTCCCCTCTGGCATTGTGCCAGAGGGAACCGTGGCTGGGTGTGAATGTGTTGCACTGGCTGGAGATCTGGAGAACAAAAGGCCACAGATCTGACTAGTGTGTCCATCAGTGGCCACTTATTGTGTAAAACTGTCCTTGAGAAAGACACTGGGCCACTTCCTTCTCTCTCATTGCAAATTGCAGTGCTTTGAATAAGAGCAACAGCTGTGGTATCTTTTTAAGATAATTAATCTACACCTCTTTTCGAGGTCAGGAGTCTGGGTCAAAGAGTCTATTCATTTTCCAGAGGCTCTGCAGCTGTGTGTACTTATCAATGATTCTGAACCCTGTGTGCTTAACTGAAGCTAGAGAAGATAGAAAGCTAAGTGACTACAGTGTAAAACATACCACGAAACTGAAACCTGCACGCACACGGGGGCACGAGAAAGTGACGTCTGCCACCATGTTGAAAGTCCTGGAGCTGTCCGTGGTGGTGAAAAACGAAAACGGGACAGAAATGTGTTCAAGGCTCAGTGGGAACGTGCTCTTTATCTTCTAATACGTAGATCTGAAGCCAAATACGGTCCCCGCCGCAACACATGCTCCACAGTGGACGCAGCTGTCTGGATCCCCCTCGGAGATGGCTGTGTTTTGTTATGGAACACAAGAGACATTTCATTGATTATGGTTATTTTGGAAAATGTCAGTAGAGCAGTGTAGCCCAATGATGTTGACCTTTAACGCTGTGTTACTCCGTCGAGTAGCATCACAAAACGATGCAATTCAAGAAACAATATTGATCACGATTTGTTGCATATCTTAGATTTATTTCTTTATTTCTTTCTTTATTCTTTATTTCTTTAAAAAAAAAAAAAAAAAAAATAAGCCCAGCTGTTGAAATCAATATGCCATGACATCCTGCTAGAGTTTTGATAGTAAAACAAACATATCACTCTTAACTCCCCAAACTGAGTGGTATCAGACTTACTATCTTTTTTTCTCTGTATATGAAAAAAAAAGAGAAGGAAGACTTCATAGGACTTTGCGCATCAATGTAGCCAGACATTCATCACGACCTCCACAGAAAACCAGCCACCTTAGGCAAGATATTTCATGATTTGTATCAGACACAATAGTATAGGCTACATTTGGACCAAGTCGAATTGTGAGGGTTCACGGTGTGCAGCGAGGGGAAAACACAAATACAAGCGTTAACTTGAGGTTTTGGAGATGCCGCCTACTTGGACTACCATTACGCATTGATTATTCCCCACAGAAGCAGCAGAGGAATTTCTGGGTGCAGATAGGACCACTCCTCTCTCTGCATACGATTGTATCTCCTCTCTCCACAGTACGGGCTCGGTGGTGAGGAGGGGGGAGGGTGGTCTTGCAGTCGACGAGAGGAACAGGAGTTTATTGAGGAGTAGCTGCAACGCGAGGAAAAACGCATGCAACTGAGCACCGTTGCCTTGCGGTTGAAAAGAGGAGAGAGAGAGAAAAAAAGAGAAACGATCGCGCTTGGACGACTGACCACTCTGTGCGGAGAAACTGCTGCTCGAATTGTTTAACTTGTTGATGCGACGTTATTCTACTGTTTTTCCTCTATCGTCTGGCTGCAGTGACAGATAGATGGGTGGCGGAATCGCAAGTATTCTCTTCCGAGGATAGCTGTTTTTTTTTTTTTTATTATTATTATTAAACTCACCGTGAATGCAATTTAAAGAGCAGCCTTCCCTAAGGTGGGTGGATTTCTTTTACTTTCATTCCTGCTTATTGATTGGTGACGTTTTCGAAATCCAATTCATATTCTGCCGCAAAGTAGGCTACCATAACTGAACAGTTAGAATGGGGAAAAGGCTTGAGAGTGATACTCAACAGTGCTATGCGCAGTGCCAGTATAGTAAATGGGTTTGTTTGTTTTCGTATCACATTCTGTTGAGCCTAGGTGCCTCAGAAGCCTAACCACCAGTTTTTCTATCTGCTGTTCTTCCTGCAGATGCAATACATCTCTGAACCATAGCACTGTGATAACCGGAGCAGGGTTGTATTAAAACACTATAGGCCAGCATGGCAGCAGGTGTAGCGGCATGGCTCCCATTCGCCCGAGCGGCGGCCATAGGATGGATGCCCGTGGCGAGCACCCCGATGCCCATCCCTCCGCAAGACAAGAAGAAAGGCAAGGACGGACTCATCATCCTCAACGTGAGTGGGACCAAGTTTCAGACGTGGCGGACCACTTTAGAGAGGTACCCGGACACTTTGCTGGGGAGCACGGAGAGAGACTTCTTTTTCCACGAGGAGACAAACGAGTACTTTTTCGACCGTGACCCTGACATCTTCCGGCATATTCTCAATTTTTACCGCACGGGGAAACTACACTATCCGCGCCAAGAGTGCATATCGGCGTACGACGAGGAGCTCGCTTTCTTTGGTATAATCCCCGAGATCATCGGGGACTGCTGTTACGAGGAGTACAAGGACCGGAGGCGCGAAAATGCAGAGAGGCTTCAAGACGACGAGGAGATGGACATGAGCAATGACGTCACGCCGGTTAACCTGACGTCCCGGGAGTTCCTGTGGCGGGCTTTTGAAAACCCTCACACCAGCACCTTAGCTCTGGTCTTCTACTATGTCACGGGCTTCTTCATTGCCATATCAGTGATGGCCAACGTGGTGGAGACGGTTCCGTGTGGGATTCTGCCCAACAGGTCAAAGGAGATGTCCTGTGGAGACCGTTACGCACTGGCCTTCTTTTGTTTAGACACTGCTTGCGTCATGATATTCACGGTTGAGTATCTCCTCCGTTTAATAGCCGCCCCCAGCCGGTACAAGTTCATGAAAAGTGTGATGAGCGTCATCGATGTGGTCGCCATCATGCCTTACTACATTGGCCTGGTCATGACTGACAATGACCAGGTGAGCGGCGCTTTCGTCACGCTGAGAGTCTTCCGGGTCTTTCGGATTTTCAAGTTCTCCCGACACTCCGCGGGGCTGCGCATCCTGGGCTACACCTTGAAGAGCTGCGCCTCCGAGCTGGGCTTCCTACTGTTCTCCCTCACCATGGCCATCATTATCTTTGCAACGGTCATGTTTTATGCAGAAAAAGGCTCCACGGCCAGCAAGTTCACCAGTATCCCCGCAGCGTTTTGGTACACCATTGTCACCATGACAACACTGGGGTAGGTGGCTGCATATAAGTCCATAAAATCCCGAAAGCTGTTCCACCGAAACACAAATCACCGGTTCCACCAGCTCACAGCATCAATGATACGTCCATATTGGTCACATGGTGAATACCAAATTTGCAAGTGCTTATTTATAGTTGCACCATTTATTTATTAACATTATTATTCTATATTTGAATAGTTAAATTAGCTTTCAGAGCGAAACTATTACAGATTTTGGCCAAAATTGTAAGTAATTGTCGTGCAGCCACAGGTGTGCATTTAGTGGGCACATTAACAGCCTCGAGCGCTGCTCAGCCAATATGAGTGCAGCAACGGTCTGCTTTATAAAGGCTTCTGTGCGCCATTCACTGCCTATCAATGAGCCCCCACCTCACAAACAGCCCTTATCCGAAGGTTAGGCCTCGTCCCCGCCTCTATTCAATGGCTTTTATTGAAAGCACTCTTTTTGAAAGGTTACCGCAGTGAACACAGACATTGTGGCCAATAAACCGACAGCGGAGGTGTCTTTTGGTTTAATTCCACGTTACAGGAGAGCCCTTAATCAGATACAGAGAGGCTCCGACCGGCCAAGATCCTGCATATATAGCGCATTTATAGTGAAAACTAAGGCACAAGTGCAGTGATTGAATTAAAGGCAAAGTAGTTTATAAAATATCTAGATTACACACACACGCGCGCGCGCGCGCACACACACACACACACACACACACACACACACACACACACACACACACACTTCCCCCCTCTCTGCACCGCCTCATCACTGCCTCTCATTCTCTCTCTCTCTCATTCTCTCTCTCTCTCTCTCTCTCTCTCTCTCTCTCTCTCTCTCTCTCTCTCTCTCTCTCTCTCTCTCTCAGTTTCTCTCTCTCCTTTAACGAGGTACAGTAAATGTTTGAATGCTAATTTCATGGTCCTGAACAACGTCAGCTGTACTACGTGCTGATGTAGCATAAAATAATTAAAAGCGGTTAAAACGATTACTACAAATTATTTTGTATTGATGTGTGCACTCAACCGCTCAGATGCTTGTCTGGGTTATTATTATTATTATTATTAATATTAATAATAATAAAAAAATGTATATCATTAATTCGATCTCAGCTGCTGCGGCGGTGCGCTTTCCAACGTGCAGAAAAGTTGTTGTCAATGAGTGAGTGTACTGACCGCCATTTGTTTTTTATCTGTTCAAATGAAAACAAATGGATGTGGCGTTTGAGTGCCCGAAGCGCGATTATTAAGTTATGCAGTGGGAAATAATAACCGGACCGTTTCTAATTTGTGTGTAAAAATACCCCCGTTGCTTCTTTACTCGCTGCTGCACGTACGAGGTTGAACAGACACTCAGCCAATGTTAGTGCTCACGCGCTGCTCTCCACTGATGACACAGAAAAGAGGTCCTGTTGATATAATGTTGTCTTTTAATTTCAAAGTCATAACATCACAGATCAAACATTGCAAAACAAATTGCCACTGGCTGTGTGTACTTGTGTGAGCGTGTGTGTATGGCTATGTGTGTATAAGAGTGCTTGAGATGTGTCAGGCATAATTATGTGAATACAGAGTTTAGATGCCAGTTTTCTGCTTTATTTGTGGTTTATCGGATACAGAAATGTGCATGCTCCATGCCAGAAAACTGCATTGTATGCTTGACTTTTTATGTGTTTGATACGGATCCTTCTTGATCCTCGTATCTGCATTGATGCAGGCACTCTGCACCTGGTTACCCTTCAGCTCTGCAGGCAACATATCTTACTATTATTATTATTATTGTTGTAATTATTAGTATTTATGGTCTACGCCAACCTCTCTCTATCTTTCCTCATGCAGCAGGTGACACTTAGTTAGTGGATTTCCTGTCTTCTTAATGGCATACAAAGCTTCGCCCTGCAGTTACTCAATACCAGTCGAACTACCACTCACCCTCGAAATGACCAATGAGGGCATAATTAGCAATATGCACGATTCAGTGATTGAAGCTGCCAGCTGAAACGTAATGCTGCATTGGCCATGCGTTCCATTCAGATTGAAAGCGCAGATGAGAGATGAGTTGTGTAAGAGGGTACATTATTTATCTTTGGGGAGCAACAAATATATTGCTGCATTCAGCTCGGAATCCCCTTTGTGTTGCTTAAGATGGATTTGAAAAAGATGTTCTGCCGTGCGAGGAACAAAACTAAAATGTCCTTGGTAATGGGGACATTTCTGTCACTCCATTGTGAACCATGACAGCCTGGCTGACAGATTTGCAACCTCAACTGAAGCCTTGCAGTGGTGCAATATGCTGCATAGTGGACCACCGATGGAGAGGCTGAATACCCATCACTGAAAGACAAAGTCGGCTCCTTCTCCTGATCCATCATTGTCTTGAGGTGTGCTTTAAAAAAATAAATAGCTACAGCCGTACAGTAGAGCTGAATTGTGCTTGTCATTGTCTGTGGAATACACTGAAGTGAGGACAATATCTGTTGTTTTCCTCTTCTCCAGTAACCTTCAAATTCTTATCTGATATGGGGAAATGAGGTATTCTGATGGTTTGTTTCAGATCTCAGCATGCAGAAAAATTGAACCACGCCTAACAAATAGTTATTTAAGTCAGATACGAATGGAGTAGTCTTTTCATTCGGTCGCAAATAAGCTTTTTAAAGACTAGCGGGGGCGCTACTGACTGTAACCTCCATTTGAGGTATTTGATTTCATGCTGATAGTCAAAGATGCTCTATGCCTGCATGGTATCATGATGCCTTTCCACTACATATATTTTCAATTTCCCTGACTCTCACCCTGTGGAAGTAAAGACAGTGGCGTGCGTTCTCTCCCCCGCTGATGGCCCATTGATTGTGCTTAAGCAGACGTGCAGACATTGGGAGAGCAGGGGCTCCTGTTCAGAGGCACTTGGCAGGCAGCCTGAATGAAAGGGAAGGGTGCCTGGAGACTAGCGGAGAATCAATAGCACTGTGCAGCTGCGTGTCACGCCTCTGTGTGTCTACTGCTCTGTGCCACCAAACACAGGACAAGACACTTATCCCACCTTATTTATTGAGCCTAATCTCTGTGTCTGCTTTCGGATATCTAACAAAGAGGAATCTGCCTCTGTCAAAATGCTCCTGCCAAGATCTACAAAAATTGGGTGGCTGTGTGTTTGAGATATGAGGTTCTCATCTGTGCATTTTGTGTTTTGCAATATCTTTGAAAACTGCACTGAGGTGTAATTTAGTGACTTGATTTAATATTGTAAGGCAGCGATAGATTACAATATAAAGATAGCATTCCCTTTTATCCGGCTGGAATTAGATGTTGCAGTGTTTTCTTGCTCTTGCTTTCTCTAGATGATCCACACAGTCAGGGTGAATTAGCTGCAGAGGGACTTTTTGGTGCTTCAGATCTTTTAAGTGATTTAAGGTGTAATGGAGTGCACTGCTGAGAGCAGCTGTGAAAACGGTGGAAGTCAAGCGCAACCCACAAGGGAAGAGCAGTGGGGAGGACAGGGTTTAGTGTGGCACAGAGTCACACTCGTTCCTCTGGACACAAACAGACATTACCTTTGATAGACATAATGGCCCTGAGCATCCGACAACAGGCATTTTTTTTTTTTTAAAACACACAGACTTTTCTCCCATATCAATATCTTTCTTTTAGCCACTGCCTCTGATGCTGAGAGGAATGATTGTTCTAATGGCTGATTTGTTGTCACATTTACTATGTGCATTGTCCTACGGTGCAACAAACACGGCTGTACATTGTAGTCACTCAACAGATGCAAAATTTATCACCATGTCGCTAGTCTGTGCTACAGCTCCACCCACCAAATACGTCTGGAAAGGCTTGACAAGTGAGCCCTATAAACCTCCCGGGATAGGATTTATAAGACAGAGGAGGAAAGGTTAACAGACATGAGGGTCACTGTTGGGCCCATAAACCACCAGAAGTATAGCCATTATCATGCTTGCCAGTTTTGACACCTCAACCCCATTGCAATCAAAGCCTACAATGCAAAGCATTAACTTCAGCTTTGATATGGTGCAAAGCGAAGCTTTCCGAAGTCAAAACCCCTTTACTACATGTCAAATGTAATTGAAATATACAGAAACAATCTGTAGGGCCTTTTACTGTATCTTTACCCACGAGATAATGAATGCTTTCTTGATGATATAGCACTCATGTGGTTGGATAAGTTACCACATGAGCCAATGCAGAGGATTTTCACTCTTTTTTTTTTCCGCCGCCTGTGCACGACAGTCAGCGAGAACATTTGGTGTGTTTGATTATGTGCTGCGATGGGTGTAATTTTTGTGTTCAGTAGAATACATTACATCACTTGGCATTGTGTATGTTATGCACATTATGAAAATCAGCAAACCATTATGAGCGATGTGGTGAATTACTGTGTAAAGCAGAAGTGGTTGATGTGAGATGTGTAGGCTGCCATTAGCCTGTAGGCTCATAGTGCCTCTCCAGGTGCTTTATTGGGGAGGAAAGGTGATGCTAATATGAGGCTGGTATAATGGTCCTGAAGTGACAGGTGACTTAATGAGGGGGACCTGGCAGTGAAATGTGTTCTGTGCAAGCTCCTTTCTGCCCATGCAAATGACTGTGAAATGGAGGACTGAGAGCGAGGGGCGGGAACAGGAAGCCAGAAAGAGGAGATTAGGATCATTGTGAAAGACGGAATCAAGAAAAAAACAAACAACAGAGCTGCTATTTTTCTGCTAAATTGAAAATACGCAAGCCCCTGCATTTTCTTCAGTCTCTTTGTTTTCATCACACTGAAACAGCTTCACACTGGGAGCAAGAGATTTAAAAGGGTGTTATAGAGGTGCGAGTTGAATGATTGATTAGCATTTTATTTTAGGGATTCATATATTACAGATTTATTACATCATATTTATGTACTTTAATAGGTAGAAACTTCAAAGACTTTCATTCGCAGCTTAAATTACATTTTAATGACATTGTATACGGTATATCTTTAATGAATAATATAATGTCAAAAAGAAAATGTGTTTCTGGTCAGTCAACGCTGAACTGAAAACAGATTCTGGCCAGTTGGTAGGTTGATGTGAGGCTACTGTGTATGTGAACTGACTCTAAAAGCAGGCATGCGTCACTGCGGATGGTCAGATTGATAAATAATCTATATGGCAAGGACAAAATGGCTATCCCTCCATTTGATTTGATTTCTTTGACAACCCGTATTCGAGGCAGCACCAATAACACTCATTCCATGCGGGGGGTTTTCATTAATTCACTTTGAATGTGCTGCATTAAGCAGGGAAATAGACTAGCATGTTCTGCACTTGGGCCTGGGTAACGTAGTGTGAGGACATAAAATATGGCATCAGTGTTTTTTTCCACTGCTCAGCATTTTCATCTACTTCTTTGTATTGCAAGCAAAGTCAAAGATTAATGGAATTTTCCAGAACGAGATTAAAGTTGCTCTGAATGAATGCAGCATCACTGCATTAGGAAATAAGGAGATATGTGAGAAAACACATCACCTCAATTTCATTGTTGTTAGAAAGTATTTGCTCTGTCTGGCTCCACTTCCATCCAATCTAACAGCCAAGAAACCCTGACATAACTTGAGAGAATGAATGAAATGGGAAAATATTGCCTATTATGTGACTGTGTCCTATCTTGATAGTTGATATGTCCGAGAAGATATCAGATTCAAAGTGTACGCCATGAGATCAGTTGATCAAATGGTGTGAAAATTATAAACCCAACCACAGCTATCTTCTCCTCTGGTGCTGCATGGCTTATTTACATACTCAGCATTTACATACAGATGAAAATGGCTGTTCTGTTCATGGAGATTGGTATGCAGACACACATAATGCCTCCTCGTCACTTTGTTGAGATGTACAACTTTATTCTAAATGGTTTACACTGTGCTTAGCATTAGATCCATACAATTATCAGCTCAGGATCAAAATAAATGTATTTTCAGGCTATATGTAGAGCTCATTATTCTAAACATGGCTCCCCATTTATTACTAAGCTATCGTATGTGTACAGATTGTAAAGCCCTCTGAGGCAAATTTGTAATTTGTGAGTTTGGACTATACAAAATAAATTGAATTGAATTCAATTATGGTGGCTGAGAGAAAAAGGGGTGAGCAATACCACGACATTTGGTTTCAATCCAAGTAATACCAGGACCAGAATCACACCGATCTTCCATTATTAAAGCCAGTAATGTAATGTAATGTAATGTAGAGGAGGATCACGTGTCATTATTTTAGATGAATATGATCATCTTATCATCATTAATAGGGTACTTCTGAATCTATTTTTCATCACTTTTTTATGGTAAATTACAAACGATGTGTGAAGTCTATGAGCTAATGAAGTATTCGCCATGTGCATGTACGCAACAACAGCGGAGAAGCAAAGAGTCCATGCATTACTGTAATAAGAGTGTTTATTCCATTTTGTTTTGGTATCAATCTTATTGATGCAAGTATCGGCACCCAAAACAAGACTTAGTGCTGGTTGTCTCAATCCATTAGGTATTGATTCACCAACCCCTATAGCACATTGCAACTCTGGAAAACACAAGCAAATGAAGAAAATATCTTCCCCAGACGACAAACAGAAATAGACAGATGTAAGAAACACAACTGCATGGAGAGGCAATAACAAAAAACTGACAAACACACTTAAAAGGCTAACAATGTTTTTTTTTTTATTGATGCCATGATTCCAATATTATTGCTATACACTTCACCTTTCACTAATAGTTTTGTTCATGAGTTTTGAGCATCCCCATGGCCACATTCGTTTGTTTTTCTTTTCTTGTCACTTATGTGTCAAGTTGGTGAATGAGTTTCTTGACTTTATTGTGTTCATTTGTTTGTAGCGTCATTTCTTTCTTCGTGCTACAGACGTGTTGTCAATATGGTGAAAATCTTTTATTTAATTTGCTTGTGTTTTGCTCAAAATATAAAAAATATAAAAAAGTTTCAACTGTGACCACAATTGTTTCCTAAAATTAAAGAAGTATTCATTTGAACCAAAACCTGAACCAGAATGTTGTCAAATCATAAAACTAATTTATTTTTCAACAGTGACTGGAAACTGCTTTGGAAAGCACAGACAAATAATTGTCCTGCTGATTCAGATCAATGTGACGTTCTTGAGGGCATGGACAAGCAACTCATTTTGCTGTTTAATTTGGAGGATTTCTTGTCTCATCCAACTCTTTACAAGAGAGCAAATACATCTATTTCTCAAAATGTTGAACTATGTGCATTGAATTCTCTTCCTCTCATTCTGAAAGGATTTTGATATTATTGGGAGGTTTATTCTATATTCCATTGTGTCAATTCCGGTCCCATCATTTTAGTAGGACCTAACATTTTCACATACTGCAGCAACTCTTTATATAAGTTTGAGTCCAGCCACTCAAAGTTTCCTTGGAGAGACATACTGTAGTCACTGCCACTCACTTGTTTAAATTTTCATGATCAGGGTCTCGCTGTAAGGCCAGAAAACTAATTCAACTTAACGTGGTGTTGAAACAATGGAGGAATGAACTTGTATGAATAATTCCCACATGGTCACATTAGCATTGTGAAAAAATAAAATCACTGTAATAAATTGTAGAGTTTAACATATGCAAGTCACTGGCCTTGTATTTGTTACTTCTGTGTAATACTGGAGCTAATCGCTATTTAAAGAACAGATTTCAGTTTGTTTTTCACAGAGAGCTGTAACATTTTTAGTGTCCGCTATGCCTGTCTGAACATTACACTACTCCCTGCATTGCCATGTAATGAGTGCTGGTGGAGGGAGAAACAGTTGTTCTCTTTATTTTTAGATACCACTGTCACTATGGTAAACATTGAACTAACATTCATTATGCTGCATTTCCCAGACTAAATCCGGTCTTTGCCCCTTTTCTGACCTCAGAATCACTCTTTGCAGAACAGATGTAGGAACAAAAACGTATGAGGGCGGTGATGATAGTCCCACCCGTCACTATGAGGAGTTTGGGAGGAGTGAATTGCACTTTACACCGATTTTTTTTCTCTCAGGCATATGGGGCCGCATAGCAAACACAATATCTTGAAACGGTGCCAGCTTTTATAATGCCAGACTGTGAGTATCCCTCCCCCTGACATTTGTCTCTTTATCAAAAACCCCCCTCAGCCAACAAGCCAACATCTGTGATCAGCAGAGATTCAGAGATTATGGCTAAAAGCAATCACCAGTCTGCTGTGTGAATGAAACAGAATTTAAAGAGTGATGTAACTTCTGCTGGTCCAACACCTCATATGAAGAGTGATAGGATATCACTAGATAAGGTTTTAAAATGAAAGTTATGCTCTTTTCAAAGCCTCTCGGCAAAACAAGAACTGGGGTGAAATGAGAGAAATCCATTACCTTGACAGTTACCTCAGTTTTAAAGTACCTACACTTAGATGTGGTGTAGCATACATTTGACGGTGTCACACTTTCATTGTCTAACAGTGTGTAATGTTCGCACTAGTCACAGTCTAGTATCCTGTGAGAGCGTTGAAATCGATGGAGACTTTCATGTACCGAAGACAAACAGAAGGCTTGTCATCAGTTTCAGAGAGAGCGGTGAAACTTTGATGCTAACACATTAATTGAAACTTGGTTTGCAGCCCATTCATAATATGTGAACGTGAGCCGCTTCACAGCGAAGTCATGAATATTGATTCAGCCTGTTTGTCGGCTTAAAGCACTGTTTCACTGCTGATGAATCATCTCATTTTTGTCAGAGCGGAGGCATCTTGTGCCAGTTTACAGCGCCAGGATACCACAATAAAAGCTCCTCATGATCAATACTGATCCTACTTGAATAAAATCCACAGTTTGCTGTAAAGGCAAAATACACATCTCTGTAAAGCGCAAAAGTGCGGCCTTGAATCGAGCTGCCCATACAGTACTCGCCACCGTTAACCCAGTTACGTTGTTGTGTCTTTGCCACAGGCTCCATAGATTATTAGTTTCTGTATGCAGTATGAATGATAAGAGGCCATGTCCTATTTCAGATAAGGTATAAAGAGCTTCCTCCTGTCTGCCTGGCAGGGAGGTCCTGCTGAGATGAGGGATGTCAGCCTGTCACCCTGACGCATGGCAGCTGTTTCCTGCCTGCCCCAGCTTCTATAAATAGCTAAATATATCACCTAATGTAGGTCATTTGGTCAAACAGAAACTAAACAGGGCATGTACTCGAGGGCTATATTTTTCTCTTTCACCGTAAACTAATTTCTTATGTACAGGTGATTATTTTCTTCCTGCAGTCACAGATGGATTGATGACATATTAAGTTGCGATCATATAATGGTACTATTTTATGTCAAGTTCAGACTTTCAGACACCTCCAGCTCATTGGGAGTGGAGTAGATTTTAGAAAGAGAAATATTATGAGTATATCTGTTTTCTTCTGGTATCTACCATTATTGCAACTACCAGTTGCTATTATTAGAGTTGCTATTTAGGCTACTGTTTATTGGTGACTGACACAATAAAGCCTGTAGAATATAAAGTATTTCAATACAATAGCTATGCAATGACTACCAGCTTGTGAAAAGTGCATTGCTTTTTAGGTTGTTCTTTTTAGGTGTTGAATCTTGTTACTGAGATAGTTAAAATTGCAATCATACAGAACAATATGATGCAATTGAATTACCACAAATGATGGTCTTAAAGAATTACCACAAAATATGGTCTGAAAGAATTACTACAGTGTTAAATCAACACTTTACTGCCACAGTCGCAACAGGGATTGAGCATTAAATCTTCACAAAGGGAAATGGTGATGATGCTTTTATTGTGCCCGGCACCTGTAAATCCAGAGCGGTCACATGGCAGATTGAAGGCATCACATATCAGTGTCTGTCTTTTGTCTGTATTTCAGCATAATTTACTATCCCACGGTGATAAACCACAGTATATTTCTGGGTTTCTGCATAAACAGTTTTTTTCTTGCCACACTAGCAGCGTTGTTCTGTCGGCTGGTTGATCCACCACTTTGGTGCAGACTGATATATCTCCACAACTATTGAATACACTTCCATTCAATTTCGAGCAGAAATTAATGACACCCAGAGAATGGGTAACATGAATGGGTATCAAGAAAATGGCCTACTGACTTTGGTGATCCACTGACATTTTCTCTAGCGCCAACACGAGGTTGGCATTTGCAGTTTTAAGTGAAATGTCTCTCTGGGGTGGCTTGTTCCCTCCAGAATGAGTTGTAATTATTTTCGTCAGGAAGAACATTTCCAAACCAGGTAAGGTAATGGCCTGGAGAGCCGATCACGTCGTGGCCACGCCCACTTAGGAGACAGGAAGTGCATACCAATTCAAACACCATTGGCCAATTTCTTTTCTTTTTTTTAAATCACATAATGAAAAAGGACAGAAAGCAGGTTTAGTAAAAACTCTGAGTTAGTTAACCTTGAGATGATGGAAAAAAAACTCAGTTTTCAGTTTCAGAAAAGGAGGTAACTTAAACGGTTACCATGGTAACTGACTCTGTGGACCTAACCTGCCCGCTGGCACGTTTTCTTTAACAAACGCTGCTAACTCTCTCTCTGTCTCCTCCCTTTCACCGAGCCAGACACGCTGTTTTATTTCCTCATTGATTCAGTCTGTGGCAAAGCGCGTATCGAAGTGCATTAATTAAGAGGTTCACCGTATGTCAGAATCGAAGTCCTGGTTGCACATTAGTTTGTTACTCAAATCTAAAGTCCCTGCTTTTATGTGTTGTTACTCATTTCTCTCACCAGCGTTTTTTTTTTTGCCCTCATATTCAAATATTAGACAGCGGCAAGCCACCCTCAGCTCAGAATATACAATCTCTTTTATATAAATATATAACGCGGTGACTCTGAACACGCAGTTGATGTCAGGCTGTCACTGATGGAACATAATTCCTATAATATTGGAGATTATATGTTAATATTTTCAGAGAGAGCAGAACGTGGTGCAGCTGCAAAATAGTTTGAAAGTGAGTTGTTAAACAGGCTGAGTATGGTCTGAATGAGTTTTAACAGCATTTCAGTGCCTGTGTTTAACATTTGTTGAAGTATCTGAAATAAAGCCAGTGAAGTAGCTGAAATAAAACTAAATAGATGTCCACGGGTTGAAATCGAGGGCATTTTAACCTTTAAATCACCAAACACATTATTACTGGATCAGATTGTGAGCTTACAATCAGTTCTCTTATGTCTATTGATCTATATCTTCTACTATCTGTTTCATCTTCAGTAGCTGTCTCCTGTGTTTTGTCCCCGTCAGATTAAAGCTTAACAAATATATTTAAAATGTAATTCAGGCTTCAGCCTAATACCCAGTCAGCACAGAATACAATGTTATTGTATTGATATTGACACTTTTCCCCGCTCTGACATTTTTTTTAAAAGTGTATGCAGTCCATATATATCATACATGCATTAATACCTCTACTTACACTGAGGCTATGACTTTTGTATACCTGTTGCCATGGTGAATCGTGGTATCGGACCGCCATTGATGATTGCTTTTTTCATTCATCACGCACAAGCTTAACTCAGAGTTGATTGAACAAACTGTGATCAGCTGTTGTGTAACCAAAAACTCAGGGTTTTCCATCTCAGGGTTAGTCAACTCAGAGCTCAGGGTTCGGCTCGGACTTTGTTAAATCTGCTTTCTGAAACAGACCCTGTACTCTACTGAGTGCACCTTTACGGTTACTGACGGTTCATTCATTTTTCATCTAGTGCCATCATCAGGTCAAAATTCCAATTTGTCCTATTCTTTGACCTATGAGCACATACCTGCTGTAGCCTACATTCCCATTAGCCTCAACTATACTTTGTATTTATTGCTAATTAGCAGTTATTTACAGGATAACACACTAAACTTAGAAGGTTGAACATGGTAAACATTATACCTGCAAAAATCAGCATGTTAACATTGTGACCCTGTTGGAATGCTGACAATTACATGTAGCTCAAAGCACCCCTGTGCCTACAATAAGTACAGCCTGACAGGGCCACAGTTTTAACTACTGTCTGTAGTAACTACAGTCTGCCAAGGTAACCGTACGATGAAGTCTCAAAATGATAAGACCTGCTACTTCTTGCTCTACAATCACACTGGATATCTTTCATATTTAATTGCTCTATCATAGCCCATTTTTAAATCACTGCTAAAAGATATCATGTCAGTGCTCAGTTCATTGTGTTGTAGCTTCACATTAGGTGTTTTACCATTTTGTCACAGAGCATCTTGTAGTGGAAACTAACTAGGTGTATATATACTCAAGTATATACTCATTTTATGCTGCTTTATATTTCATACTAAGGACATCCTTTTTTTTGTTTTACTCCACTGCAATCATTTGACAGCTGTAGTTATTTTGGAGGGATAGAATTTACATACAACATATTTGATCAACAAATAAGATATGATGCACTAGTCTATATTAAACTATCCAGCAGTATATAAAACAGTTAGAACTTGGCTCACATTAACCAGCATTGTTAAAATGCTGCATAGAATGCATCAATGATGATGATACAAATTTGAAAGGGGGCATTCATAATTATTTTGATATTTTAAAGTCCATTTGGCTGACAGAAAGTTTTGAATAAACTATTTGCATGAGTATTTATATTAAGTAGTACTTCCTCCACCACAGGCCAGATCCTCCCAAGCCGTTTATGAAAATGGAAAAATTCCAAAAATAAATTCTTTGTATATTCAGTTCAGGTAAATTTTTAAAGCCTAAATGCAAGTAGTGAATACACACTTCAAGGGGTAAGTTAGGCAACCAACTAACAAGGTCAGACCAGGTAAGCATAATGAAGAATTAAAATGACAAATCCTAATCTTATCCTGTCAATGCCTTCTGATACTGTAATGGTTGGATTAGATTGACTTAAAAATGGCAACAATTTAAAAGCTTTATTCAGAATGGAATGGACAATAGTTGCTGTAGATTGATATGTTCGCCTAGGTGTTATTGAAGTGTGGGTTCTGCTCCCACCTCAAGGATTTCCTGCCTGTGTGTCTCTCTGCAGGCATCCTACTCAGGAGTATCTCAAATGCTTAAGGATTGCATTTCCATGCAGGGATTTTCGTTTCTTTTTCAAGGTATTAGTGCAAAACCGTAAACAGTTGATTATTATTTGTATATTTCCCCTTAGCCAATTGTCCGTAATCCCTGTGGAGGAGCTTTAGAGTTAGATTTCTGGCATGCATGGCCTTATCTTTACATAACGGCCACAGACAAACGGAGTGTGTCTCATTTTGACTAAGCCACACATTTGGGCCGAAAGGCAAAGACAAGCGAGTGAGTTGGACAGAGAAGAACGTAGCTCAGATAGTTAGCATTAATAAAGCTGGACACTGCAATCAGTTTCAGGTCCAGCTTCGTCTCATTTACCTGCAAATGCAGACGTGCTCTCACGTGCAGGGGAAACACGCACTATGTGCATTCCCGATGGGAATGCTGTTAGCATATGTGGTGATGTTTGATCCTCGGGTCCTTACTGTCCTCTGGAAGTTACAGAGGAATCATGCCTGATGATCCCAGGAGACAGATCCAGCATCAGCCTCGCTAATGTGACATTCAATTACCTCCAAAGGTGAAGTGGTCTCATTCAGATCCAAAACTCAATTTTGCATGGACTTTGCTACGGTTTAAACCTCAGGACTCTTCTCCACACCTTTGTGTACACATGTTGGTGACAGAAAAACAAGCTGTGTCTCCGCCATTCCAACTCCTATCCTCATCTCTATGAAATGGCATCCATCAAAGTTAATGGGCTGTAATCATCACCACAAATACACTGTCACACATCCCACTGCTCGCTCCTGAGTATCCAACTCCCAGTCAATGGGATGTAAAGACTGACAAGCGCATGGAATACATTTTCCTATATCATTAACGACTCCAAGTAGGAATTGGAAGAGAATGAAAAAACTTTTCCACAGGATTTTAAAATCTCGTCTTTGGGGACTGCTGAGGAGAAACGTTTATCAGATGTGCATGTGACATCCAGTCGATACTACTGACACTGTATTTCGGGAACTTATCAACATCGTCATCTTGCGAAATAATTCTTATTAAACTATGTCACTCACTACCGACGGATCTGCTGTGTGGTAGATTTATTTTACAAACAGCCAATCTTGCAAGCTTCAAATCAGGGTTCAGCAGGGTTCTACTTATCTCCACCATGTATATCGCTGGACATCTGGTTATACAGTACATCACGACACACAGGAACACACATGCGTACACAAACTACTCTTTCAGTATCTGGTATGGCAGCGCTCCAAGAAGACTGTCCCTGAAGTATTTGTGTGTTTGATAGGATGTTTTAGCTGTAGCATCCCCAGAAGACAATTTGTAGACCTCAACAGATGGAATAGTCCAATTAGAAAGCGGGCAAATGAATGGGAGAGATGGGAGACAAACGTTCCAACCCTTTCTCTCCCCCCCCAGGACAGACTGCTAATCTTAGAGTACAGGTACAAAACCAACATCACTTCTGTTTTGGAGGGGAAACATTTAAAAAAAAAAAAAAAGAAGAGAAATAAAAGCTGAAGCAGGCAGGCAAAAAAAGCACCTGTGATTTGATTTCTCAACACTACACAGTCAATTTGATACAGCTTGCTCTCACTCCACATCTACAGTATGTAAAAATATCTCCTTCTGTTGTCTGATTCTTCAAGGGCAGACATCCCACAAAGCAATTGCCTTGCCATCAGCCAAGACCAAAAAAAGGAGAAGAAATGAAAAAGTGCTTAAATATAGCAACCCCATGGGATAGTGGGAGGGAGGGCTTGCTGTAGTGTGATTAAAATGAATAACCTTAATTCAGTCACGATTGTTAACGGTACATTTAAATGTGCTATCTCTGTTGGAGCCAAAGCTGTGCCTTATACACCGCCCGTCTTCAGAGTGTTAACATCATTATTCATCAGGAGACCTGTCCTCTGCAGTGATGAAGATGCTGAAGTTAAAAATAATAGGGAGTTGTGTCATTAAGTACACATGCTTTCTCCCGCTGGCCCAGGGTCAGTTTAATTCAGGCTTCAGCCACCCCCTCCTGTGAAAGCAGACACAGCTATAAACTCCTTGATGACTGATAGATTGTGTAGATGCAAGACCAATTTTCATCTGCAAAATGACCTTTCGGTTGCATTGTTGTTGTTCCACCCATGGCCCTGAGTTATTATTTTTCATGTCATTTTTGGATTTGACAGGAGAAGTCCCGTGGAGTGAAATGGAAAAAGTAATGATGTCCCCATGCGCGTGAAGAAGCGTGGTGCAGTTGGGGAGATGGTGGATATGGCTGCAGCTAGCAGCTCTGCTCTGCCCCAGGGGCCAGTCAGCAGCTGTTAGAAGAGATGTAGCTCTATCCAATACTTCCCCACAGGTTCTTGCTGGTTCCTGGTACTTGCTGTTATCTGGGCTCGCTGCTGTCACCAGTCTGGCTGCTGTCCACACTCTCTGAGAGACCGCTCAGTACATTTCTACGCTTCGCCACTCTTTCTGTCTCATCCCAACCTCCGCTATTCCCCTCAGCTTCACTGTGAGAGTTTGAAATGTTCCTTTGAACTTGCAGCTGTTTTTTTTTTATTATTTTTAAACGGCTGGAATTTGTACCTTGATGTTTATTTCAAACACACTCTGAGGAATTATAAATGCTTTTTTTTCACTGGTATGACAAGTAATCTCAGGCCATTTATGCATCGAGCTTCTATCTACTTGCAGTATCCCATATGAGGCATAACTATCCAGCATTAGAGTGTCGTTTTGCATGTACAGGAAGCAACCTTGAAGATAAGAGACTGCAGCTGTTTGGTGTAAAAAGCTGATCTAGACAATTTCAAGTTGCAACTCAAACAGAATCTAAAAAGTTTTCTAGTGTTGAGCATAAAGAAAATGTATCATTTACCCCCAACATGTATTATCCTTAAACTTTCTCCTTTCCTTCAAATTCTAGAATCTTATTTGGTCTGCAGAGCATTACAAAAGCAAAATCTTTTATAGTAATATTGATCTGCCCAGAGACTGCAGAATGATAGTCAATCAATTCATTCTTGACTTAGATAGAATAGTGGTTTGACTGGCAAGCCCAATATAAAGTCAACTGACTAGCTCGTTTTTCTTCATCAGTGGATGATGTTTGCTCATTTGTCAGAGAGATGGATCTGTTGACCTGAGAGCTCAGTTTTGATATCAAAGTATTCACATGTTCTATCTTCTCAAAGTGCTGCTTTTCTTTGTCTTCTATAATTGCCAATTAAATAACCATTTGGTTTTGAACTGTTGGACAAAACATCAGACTTCAGGTCTAATGGGCATTTTCAATTTTCTTTTTTACATTTACATGTAAAGGTGTAGACAGTTAACAGATTAAATGGGTACTTTAGCAATTTATTATTGCATTTCCATTAAAGTTGGGCATGTGAGAGACAATTTAAAAAATAGAGTTGTCAAAAAGAACACAGAGGCTGAGATGTCCTTACTTTTTCCATAGTATAATGAATTCCAAAATTTCAACTCAAAAGCTTTTTTACTGAACCCTCCTTGACTGTTAAATGCCTTTTTTAAAAAAGGCCTTATGCTTTCATTTTAAAGACTCCAAGCACAGATGACTCTGACAGCACCATGATAGTGTCATGGTTTTTTCTTCTTAGACTTGACAAAGCTTCTCCAGAAGACATTATACATCTGTTTTTACAAGCCGAATGCTCGTCACTATGAGAAAACTAATCTTCAAATGTAAAATTGATGGAGAGCCCAATAGATAAATTGAAACTAAAAAGAATCAGTAAATACAGCTCACACATGTTTCTTTACAGTAGGTGTAATATTACCAGGAGCACAATTTTCCTGAGCCCAAAATCTTGTGACTGTTCTGCCTTTTTAAGTGCAGATTTTTAGATACTGTAACTCATGAATGCACACGCTGCAAACTCAGAGTTAAGGGGCCATTTGGTGGAGGGAGCTGATATCCAGCGGCTGCTCTGTGTGGAATCGCACATCAAAGTTAATCTTGCACCGTCTGCTCTGGTGCTGCGGAGCACTAATCTGCTGTCAGTGTAATGAGGCTCCTGGACCAGTTCTCCTCTCCAACACAGAGGCGCTAATCCGCAAGACCTTTCGCGTTTTTCCTCATCTCCATCACCTGAAAACACAACAAAGGTCACATGGGTCACTTTAAAATCTCATCTGGTCAATACTAGTTGAACATTTGCATAGGTCCTTATGTACAGTATGCACCAGTAAGAGGCCAGTGTAGCCCATTGCGTCTTTGTGAGGAGGAATTTGCCATATAATAAAACATATAAAACAACAACACATTAATACTGCGTTTTCACCTTTAACCCCACCATAGGCCTTCACCAGAGGTGCGGTATCTTGCCACCTGCTTGATCAAAGCTTTCTGTGAAAATGCCACCACTCTCGCCCGCATGCCGATTAACCTATGATGAATACTGAATGAGTTCATTAGCATAATCGCTTGAGTGTCTGATGATTTCATTTTATTATCACGTTCTCTCATAATCCATAGCTCTGGCGCCCCTTCGTGCTTCCAACCCCTCTTTCATGTTCCTTTGCCCTCCCCGTTCAGCCACGAAGCAGTGTAATTGCATTATCAAAGTATTATACTGACATTGTGGGAATATATTTTTAGTCCCTGGCTTTCTAAACTATTGTGAGGAGAGTGGGCAAAAATCTAAACATGGAATGACGAATTAGACTTTGAGCAATGTTTGAGTCAGTTTACCTAGTTTCATCATGTCCAGACTGATGAAAGACTTGCTTCATGCAGACCTCCCCTGATACATATTATTACTCTCACATTTGCTGTTTGTAGTATAGCAAGCTATTTTTATGGGTCCATGTGGACACTTAACCCTCGTAAAACTTCTATTAATACAGAACAGCCATTCATCTTGTAATTAAAAGAAATCGCCATAAGGAATTGGTTGTAATCGCGACCACGAGGAGCTGAAGTAGAGGTGACTTGGCACATAATAGCAGTAGAATAGGGCTGTTTTTTCGCATAGGACAGCAGTTGTTTCTCAAGTGTCAGCATGTGTAGACTGGAGAAGAGTAGAAGAAAAGAAAAAATGTCAAGCAGGGCTGTGCTATAGCACTGTGCGATAATAAAAAAGGAGGATAAAAAGAAAGAGAATGAAGCGTTTCATCTCCATCTCATAGTTAGAGGCAGGCAGGTCCAGGCACAGGAAGGGTGAGTCAAAGTCAGGAATGGAAGAGCGGTAGAGAGGAAAGCTTTTTATCATCCCTGACTCTTAAGAAGATCTCCCAAATGAGAGAGGGCGTGCATGCTAATGTCAAAGCCGCGATGATAACTAGCCGCCTGGTTTCGTGGGGTGAGGGTTAAGCTGGGATTTGGAAGGCTGAGGGAATACATGTTTGATATGTGAGCGAGAGAGAGATGAGGTGCCTTTGCCAGAGCTATACGTGGGGGATTATTCTATATGGTTTATCTGCGTGTGTGCGGTTAGGAAAAGAAGAGGAATTTCACCAGCCTTTATTGGTTCTGTGTAGTTCCTGAGTCTCCACAGTGAACCTTCGGTTGGAAGATCAAAGCCACATTGACATTGCTGCATCACAAAGTCTTCATTTACAATGCATTAACGCCCACTGGCATGCAGCCATGCGTGCTATGGTTGTTTCCTTGAACTTCACATGCTAACCTTCAGCTCTACCGATTGCCTTTCACAAATCTGCAGAGACTGGATCTCAGCTGCATTGTCGAAAGCATGAAAAACAATCTATCACATCTGCTCCGCACTTCGATTATACCGCATTTCAACATCCAGTCGGAGCAATGTAGTGTGTGCATTTTTGCCCGCAGAGTTGACAATGTTCACCTATCTCAAAGTTGTCCTTCCCTGTAGCTATTGTTCACAGTTACTCATACTCGAGTGCTCTGTTCTTCCTACCACACGTATTACACCAGGCAGTGCGGTCTTCTGGCTCCCTCCTATCTCTGCTTTCCCATCTCGCCATTATGTTGTGTAGTTCTGCCAGCCTCTCCTTCTTTCCCTTATCACCTGCAGTGAAAATCCAGCAGGCTAATCTCAGCGCCTGTGGGATTCCCCCCTTTATAATGATGTATATCTGAGGGATAGCATCAGAGCAGAGTCCTATCAGCCCACACACTCTTAATCCCATCAGTCTTTGGTGTCCAAACCCAAGAGAGGCAGCGTTTTGGATGTTGTGCTCCCGGGCTGCAGCCAGAGATGCAGTGCTGAACATCAGGAATGATACGTGGTGTTTAGGGATCATGTTGGAGATCATGTTCATTTATTGTGCTTCTGATTCATGAAACCTTGTGGTGTATCTCCCACAAGGATTGCATTGCAGTGGTAGATACTGTAGCTGTGCCACTGCATTGAAAAATTCCTGCAGGGTGATAGCCACCAGTGATGCTTTCAGTCTCTCTCTGACATTACAAAGACTTTATTTTTCCAGTCTGTTCATGGTGGAGATGGATAAATACAGTACAGTTAATATTTTTAACATGCTGACCAAAACACAAAACTGATTCACATTCATTTTATCAATAATATAGATTTATGGTACACAAGAGAGAGTTTTCCTTTATTCAACTAGCTTCACTTACCCTTATTTATCTGTAAATGCAGCAGTCTCTGTTTGCTGAGTTTCTCTTTTCTTACTACGTGGTCAGAGTCACGATGCCTATCGGCACAGAAAAGAACGATCATATAGCCTTTCCTGTCTTGTTTTTACACACTCAATTTTTTATGAGAGCTCTTAATATGACATAACCACCCTCAAGACCTCTCCTGCAGTACTCGATAAATCTTGCGGTCTTCACAAATACACCCCAGAAAATTTATATCTCCCTGTCACTCATGTTAGTATGCCTCGATGACATGCAGGCAGCATAATCCATTTCTTGAGATTCTGGATTCATAGTTGTGTGAGCATGATGGAGTTCGGGAGGAAAATTACTTTTTTTTTGGTACATCTATTATTTAACTGTCAGCAAGGATGAATATTGTGCTCTTTCAGCCTTGCGGAGAAGGAACAGAGAACCGTATTGTCATGGAGCATCGCTCCATTTGCTCCTTGTCATGACTTGTAAAAAATGGAGCATATCTCGGTTGGTCAGTGTAAGACTTCATCACTTCTGTGTCAGGTCCTCGGATAACATTTAATGTTGTGCCCACTCTGACAGTCTTTGGCCCTCTGCTGTAGCTTTACATTTCACATCACGGCCGCAGGACATGTCACCACTTTAAGGATATCCGATACTTCCCGACCTTGACACTCTCCCGGTGTGCCCTCTCTGTTTTAATGCCTCTCTCTGTCATTATCAACTTTTGATTGGTACAGTCACTGACAGTATCGGAGTTTCAGGGTAATTGACAGGTTTTGGTCTCACAGGTTTGGAGGGCTTGTCTGTGCTGTAGAAACCATTGAACTGTGAAACTGAGCGAGTGAATTACCTCAGGAAGCACCGATAGGGAGGGATGAGATGGTCGGTGAAGGTCAGACAGAAAATCATGCATTCACCGAATTATCAAAGACATGCTGAATAAACTTGATGCAGAGAGCATGTTTGGAATTCACCAATCTCCTCTTTTTGATATTATAACAAAAATGCTAATCCCGTGTTAGACTAAAAGTGGTTAACCTTGACGATTTTTTTATACAATATAGCGCGTTTTCAAATGACTGTCCTGTTTGAGCATCTCAAAGAGCATTTCATCGTAAGTTCACAGTGACTCAACACCTACAACAGATGCCTGGGGGGGGGGTGCGATTGCTTACGGATAATATGAAGCAAACGCAGAGTGAGATGTGAATTTAAAACCTCATGGAAGAAGGTGAGATTGAAATTAATTTGAGATTCAGATTATCAGATTGCAGGCCCCTCAGCAATTGTTGGCATGAAACAACGGGTATAGATCATGCATGAGATAGGACAGTGTGCTTAATTCAGCTTGATTCTAATCAGCTGACGAATCAAAATGCGAAATGTATTAATCAAATTAGTTTAATTCCTTTGCTTCTCATTGAAATATCAAAGTGGAGTAGATCAAAGTGCGGTTTGATGAGATTCAATTTCTTTACCATGACGGATTTAATAGAACAGTACCACACAGTCCAGCAGCTCCAGTATCTCTATCACAGGGTTTCTTCATTTGAACACTTTGACCTTCATTGCTCACATCAGTGGAATCTAGTGCTGTGAGGCCATTCAGTCCCTTTGCTTTTATTATTGCCCTTTACTACAGTCACTTCTGCAGGAGGCGAGTTAGTTTCACTGTAAAACCCAGGAAGTGGAAGTCAGAAGTACCATGACAAAGGTGCCAGTGGATGATTGGATTTTAACGCTAGTGACAAAGCCCTCTCAGCCGAAAGATCTGCCACAATCCTTCTTGGATCCTAATTGTCAGCACTGCTAAGCTGTTGGCAGTGAACTCAGCTAGCGTGTGAGTTGGTGGGATCTCTATGATTACATCAGAAACTTAAGCCTGTACTGAAACGAGAGGGGTTTTCATGTAAGTGTTGCCTTTCTCCTGCCAACCCCATAGGTCAGTTTATTTCAGCGCAGCAGACGCAGCAGACGCAGCAGACGCAGCAGACGCAGCAGAAGCAGCAGACATAGTGGCGCAAAAGATCAGAACGGGTCAGAGTTTTACAATTTAGACTCATTTTACCTGAAAAAGATCTCACTGAATTTTGTTTGATTTTAGAAAAAAAGCCCTGCCCTGTCTCTGAGAAGAGAAAAAACAAACGACGTGTCTGTAAAGTCATCCAGATATCTTGTGTTTTTTTCTCTCGCTTCCCACTAACCAGATGGCAGTCAGATTTCAGACACAGGGTTCTGGAAGACAATCAAGGAACAAGATTGCTTTTTTAGGAAGGGGGATTGGTTTAACTAGATGTCAAATTAAAGGCCTTTTCACACACATACACACACAGAAACAAATAAGTGTATAATCTCGTGGCTGTGTGTGCGTGTGTGTGTGTGTGTGTGCGTGCGTGCGTTTCTGTATCCAGGCGTGTCCGTGTTTTTGGGTGTCGGCACTTGCTGTGAGGTCAGAAATCTGTCTCAGAGCACCCCCTGATGGAATACCACACCACTCTTAAGGTCAACCGCACAAACTCTGCCACGCAGGTTGATACAGGGACTCATGAATGTTTGATTGGTCTATTATCCGAGCCGGGCGGGGACATTCATCCCCCGTTTACTGGAATTCAAATAGTCCGTTTAGTCTGACATTTCTCCCACACCGTCTGAGGCGAATCCTCAGTTTCCCTCTCTCTCACGGCGCTCGGCTTCATCTGCAATGCTGTCATCTCACTGTAGGACAATTCTACAGAATGCGCTGTTTTTAAGACGGGTACCGGTGCGAGCGCAGTATGGTTTCAGGTGGGTGGAACTGGGGAATTGATACTCAGTCATTCCGACACTCCTCTTCCTCCTCTGCAGGGTGGATAAGGATCTGGCCATCCATCTTCGTGTCTCACCCATGTCTACTTGGGGTAGCAAACGTGGCTACATAGTAGTCAGAGACAACAAGAACAAAGCAGGAACATTACTTTAATCTCTCGTTGCTGCTAATTCCTGCCTCTGCCATCATCCAGGAGGCAGAGCTTTGTGTATCTCAGCTTCCCCCATATGAACAATCCATCACTGTTAGTGTTTCTCTCCAGAGTGTGCTTGCTCCTTTCTTTTTTTACCTGGCCCACTACTATGCTTTGCTTTCAAGAGAAATGAGCTCAATATATTGTATCCCACGGATTGGACTTATTTTCACATCCAGCAGCATGTTGCGGCTCCTCCCGTTGGAATACAACACACTTGAGCAATTACGTTTACGTGAGAGAAAGCTTTCCTACATTTTTTATGTGGATCTCTTAATAGGCTTTTAACAGTACATCCGGAATCTATAATTGACACCTGCTGTCAGGCTTCGTCTGTGATTACATAGGAAAATGACTTGACCTGTAATGAACTGTAAAACTAATGACATCTGTGTGAGATTACTCAACTTGAAAGCAAACTGTTGTACATGAAGTCCCATCAAGCGTGATATTAAAATGTCCACTTTTACATCTTTCTGCCCAAGCTCTGTAAAAGCCCAGGCTGTTGGGCCCAACGTGATGGAAACCTGAGGCTAATGACTCAAGCAGACGGCCGTGAGCATTAGACAACTTCATTTATGAAATAGTCAACCTCCCGTGTAGCGATACATTCACATTACCCTGCCTCACTTGAGAGACGCGCGGCTGTCACAGCCACTGAGCAATGCTGATGTCCTTTCCTACCTGCATTCATCTTCCTCTCAGGAGGTAATGGTCTTCTCAGGTCATTTGCGCATTAGGGTTTCGATCATTCATCTCACCCACCTGCAATCCTCTGGATTGCTGGTCCTCAGCAGCTCATAGAGGGTTGTTTAGAAGACAAGGAAAACATACATGCACTGAATCATTAATTTGCTCTCTTTTGCTAAAGTCCCAGTGCTGCCTAAAGTGTCTGCAGAGGGCTATTCATGGACATGCAGGTAATGTTCAAATGATTTGTGGGTGTAATTTGCAGCTTTGTGCCTTGGAGAAATCAGGGTTTGTTAACTTTTTTATTTCACAATGTTGAATGATAATTACCTCTCTAAGTGGCAACAGGATGTCAAACTGTGGCTAAAAATGTTAGTCTTGGTAGCAAGCGAGTGGTTTAGGTATTTAGTACATCGAAACTGAACGGGGTTTTCACTATAGTCACAAACAAACCAGTAGCTTTTAGCAGTGGAGCTCCCCTCACTGGCTGCTGCTGAATAAATGCATGTTGTTTCCTCATCAAATAATTATTCAAAGACCACAATGCCTCAGAAACAATCATGATACGATAACTTTGTCTCTCACAGTTGGCTTCTGAGCCAGTAACCTTACCCAAACGGTATAGTCTAGTTTAGTACTGAACTGAAGGTAACAGTTTAAACCAGCAGGTCTCTGAATATGAGGCTACTACTGGAATCAGTGCTGAATGTTGGTATGAATGGCGATTCGTTCACCTACTGTTGTACGCACTGAATTGCATTGAGCTGCAATGCAAATACTTATCTTAGTAAAAAAGTGAGAGAACTGTATAAAAATATCGTTAAAAAAAATAAATTTGTTGAAATGAATCCAACAAAACAATTGAAATCAGCGGAGTGTTCAGCAAGGAGCACCGGACGTGTCGGCAAATGTAAAGAAAGTGAGATCGTGAAGACAGTTTGATTTTTATCTTTACCTTGAGCCCAGACAGGTCTGACTGCCTGATAGAAGACAGCCACATTAATCTCTTTAATGGGGATGATTCATTCCCATCTGATGTATGTACGACCATTAATCTGTTCGTGCTGAATGTAGCCCGCTCAACATTTGTATAATTTTGTAAAATTGCATGCTTGTGCTGAGATCAGTGTTGTGCACGATTTCCAAAGAGCTGCTTTTCGCTCAATCTCAAACTCAAATTGTTTAAATGTGGTTTTTAGTGTGTATCTGCATTCAGTATTCAAGGTTTTTGATGTGGGAGGAAGGACAAAACACACGTGTGGCTATCGAGGCCCACACACTTAAACCATTTCTCCAGGGTTCGGCATCACACTGTTCCCTTCGCCTTTTGCTTTTACTTGATGTGATACTACACCATGTATCTTTTGCAAGCTGTTTGTGGCTAACAGAGGTCACAGGGGATATGTAGCGCATTTGGTTATGATGTGAAAGCATTAGCCAGTGCCAGCAGGTGTGTAATTATATATGAAACAGGGCTTTAAAAGAAGAACATCACGATGGCATGTAGAAAGTAGGCCAAGAAGAAGAGGCGTCACAAAAGTCCTATTTATTCCTCACCCACTTCAAATGTGTGACTTCGTTTTTGAAGTTGTGAAATAATCCAAGGTCACTCTCACTATTTCAGGACTATTAAAAATAACATTAGACACACAACAATTTAACTTCATGAAACAAGCCTCCAGGGCAGATTCTTTCAAAGGAATATTTTTCTACCCAGTGCTCACTGTCGTCTGTTTTCTGTATTTCAGGTATGGTGACATGGTGCCAAAAACAATCGTAGGGAAGGTGTTTGGGTCCATATGCTCTCTGAGTGGGGTGCTGGTCATCGCCTTGCCTGTCCCTGTCATAGTGTCAAACTTCAGCCGCATCTATCACCAAAGCCAGCGGGCAGAGAAACGACGTGCCCAGAGGGTACGGACTCTCCCCCTCCCTCTGCCTCGCTCTTCCTTTTTCCTCTCTGTCTCTCTTTATTTTGCTTCTATCTGCCTCTTTCCTCTGTCCCTGTCTTATCCGCACGTAACAGAATGACAGGGCAAACACTATCTTCCAGAATATTAATCTTTTATTGTGTTTCTGTGTATGTGTGTATTGGATGGGCTCAACTTCCTTGAGTATATTTCAGTGGGAGAAAGAAATAAGCAAGTGAATGCCAATAACTGCACAAATGATCTTCAGAGTATTGTGTCAGCAGCTTCATGCAATATGTGTATTTCTTTCCTGAAACTGTTTGCTAAGGCAGAATTTCCTAATCGTAGGCTTAAGCATGGCCTCTCCCTACTAGATACTGTGGCTGCCAGAGGGAGACAGAGTCAATTAGTGTGACAGACAAACCGTCAGAGGCTAAAACAGAGGTCTGTTTGTTCAAACAGAAATCTCGACTTGCTAGAATCCATGCTGCGAAGATTCGAGGCACTAATGTCTATATGCGCTACAAACAAAATGGGCTCCTGATCAACTCACTGGAGGAGGTAACGAGACCAAGCAGCGGCTTGGGGGCTGACTGACTGGGGCCTCACTGACACTTGCATGCCGCTCTGCTCGGGGGGCCATGCCACCACACACGGGAGGGGGTGGGCTTTTCATGCTGTAACACAGGGGCTGCTGTCATTCCAGTGCTTCAGTGTGATCGTCCTCTCTCTTACATCACACCTCTCAGCTGCAGCATTGACATGCTTCCTCAACACTCTCTCTCTCTTTCTATCCATACAGCAGGCGGGCCAGGCAGGCACACTTGCCTTCTGGTGGAGCACAGCCATTACTGTCACACTGACTCATGACCAAGCTCTGCATGTCTGTCCAACAGGGTTTGGAGGGGAAGGAGGAAACCAAAGGCTTACTGCTATGGAGGCTTTCTGCTCGGCCTGCATCTCCTCTAAACTCTGTTTTTGATCTGCTGTGCATTCTGTGTGTTATTTCTAGAGCATCCAGGTTGTAGTGCAAACTAACACAACACACCTTCCATCCCGGAGCCGTGCAGAGCTCCATCAAAGTGTGCAGTGTTGTTGTGGTACAGAATCTGTGGTGTGTTTGGTGCAATCTGTTCGATCTGTGTCTAGGTGTGCCACTGCTGTTGCACTGAAATTACCTCTAATTTGACGTTTCTGGTCCTTGTCACCAAATCAGCTAAAGAATGGCAAAAATACAATTTAATCAGTGAAACATGTTGTGGTCAGCCACCATCTCTACGCATCTCTAAAACATCCACACCTAGGATCTCAGTAGATTGGCTGCCGTGCTACAGATCAGCATTTCAACCCTCAATGCTTTGTGTACTCTCCACTACATCACCGATCTAACTGTTGCCTGAGACTCTGTGTCCATGCAGAATCTTAACCTGCTAATCTACACTGTTTTGTTTTTTTACCCTGTGTGTTCGAAGGCCTCCAAGGAGGCAGGACAAGCCCTGGTGGCAAAGGCCCCCAGCCCTCCTTTTGAGAGCCAACATAATCACCTGCTGCACTGCCTTGAGAAGACCACAGTAAGATACCTTTTCTTTCTCAAACTTAAAAGCTAAGTCCACTGGAAAAAACACAATCACTTTGGCCTCTTTTATTCTTACTATCTTGGTAACAGAGTTTAGATAGCTCACTGTAAAAACAGTTCTTGTACGAATAATTGCATCACTTCTGTCTGTGTTGTATTATCAGTAGTACCCGCCTTTTACAGTGTGTTGCAAACAGAAACAAAGTGAGTTTTGTCATCCATGCTCTGACATGTACAATCTTTTTTATATCCAGTACAAGTTAAAAATAGCTGTGAATGGAGCTGGGAAATGTTACGTCCCCTCACTAGCAACATACTAAAGATAACATGACTCAAGCAGCCAGTAACATTAGTCTCTCCAAACAAACCAGCATACTTCATTTCACACTATCTATAATTTAGAGCTGTACGAGTTTTACACATGCAGCTCTAAATCCTGTACAGAGATATGGATAGGCAGTAAATATGCGTCCCCTCCACATAGATGATCCTCCCCCCCTGTGAAAGGCTTGATGGTTGTCTGGGAAGAGCTCCATAAAGGCTTCATGCCATTCAGATGGCAGCGCACATATTTACATTAGATCTCTCATGGTGTGCATTATAAATGGCAGGGCGCGTGAGTGACAGAGGGAAGATATAAAACAGGAGGCATGATTCAAGGCATGGCGTCAGATCCTGTATGGTGTCACTCTGCCACCTGCTGGCTGAGCCTGAAACCTTCGTGGAGTCTGACCTTCAAGTCATGCTCATTTGTCACAGGGATAACAGTTGTGAATGTTTTCACAGATGGCACTTAATATGGACATCTGGGCCAATGTATTTCTATTCCCTTAATGATTCATTTTCCAATTATTAAACAATTTTACTGTGGATTCTGTTCAGTCTGTTTAGTCTTTACTGTGAAACATCTTCACTTATTATTTTGCGGAGCCGATCATCGATTTTAATAGAGTGATTCATGAGCAACATTTAATCCAAATTTCCCCCCATCTTCCACTGCAGAATCACGAGTTTGTGGACGAGCAGACGTTTCAGGCCAACTGCATGGAGATCTCTGTGATGAACAAGTCTGGGTCCTGTGGGTCCTCGCTGTCCTCGTCTCCACACGGCCTCAGCTCGTGCTGCTCTCGACGCCACCGGAAGAAGAGCAGCTTCAGTCTGCCCAGCACAAACAACCAGGAGCTCAGCACCATACAGATTAGAGAGAGGCCAGTGGCCAACAGGTAGTCTCTACATCGCTGTCTCTCTCGACTCACTCACACCAAAATACACACACAAATACATGCAAACAACTTATCCTGTATTATATGTCAAGAAAAAACTGTATTGATTCAACGCTTGGATAGTAAGTGATGGATTCAGTTTCACTGATATATAGACAATTATCAATTATAAGGAAGTAAAAAACATATTGTTGCTGTCTGGTGAAAATCACTGAGTGTTGATCAGCACACACCTTGAGGTGGACAGCCAGTCCACGCCTTTACTTGAAGAGTTTACCAACTTTGTTTGTGTTAACGGTGTCACAGCTCGTTGTCAATCAGTTTTAGTGTTTGGTTAGCTCTTCTTTCTACCAGCTTAGAAACACTTCTAAACTCAGGCCCATGCTGGGTTGGAAATGATAATTCATGCATTTATTTCCTCCCTTGACTACTGTAACTCTCTTTTCCCTTACCTTAGCAAAATGCTGCTGCTCAGCTTTTGGCCAGTCCTCCAAAAGGTCTCATGTGACTCCCATTTTGTTTTCAATGGCTTCCCATTAAATTTAGAATCCAGTTCAAGTTACTTGTGATCATTGTTAGAGCCTTTCATGGTCCGGCGTTTAAAGAGGTACTGCAGCAGCAGGTCTCTGATGTCCTCTGATCAGTGTTTGTTAGTTGTTCCTCGCTTCAGGCTCATGACAAAAGGAGACTGTGACTTTGAAGTGGTAGCTCCTAAATTGTGGAATTCTCTCCCAAAAGAATTAACATCTGTGGACACACGTGTTTTGAATTGCTCTTGTTTAGTTTCTTCTATTTCTTTAGCTTGCAATCTGCATTTTATGCTGGGCATTTTGTCTTTTACTTGGCATTTTGTCTTTTGCTATGAAGCACTTTGGGCCATCTGCTCTTGAAAGGTGCTATATAAATAAACAGATTATTATCTCCATATTTAGTTTTTAGAGTTTCAGATAAACTGAGGGCTGTTTTTTTTTTATTCAGACAAGTCTCTTATGTGTGAGGTTGAATGATCTAAAACTGCATTGTCATGAAGCTTCAGACAAGTTTTTTTTTCTCTTATTTATTGAAAAGTTTGCATTTTGGAGATACATGGTTTTCGTTGGACAGCACCAACATTTCAAAGCATGTGTAATTTTTGAACACGTTAGGTTTTCACATTGCATGTCAGAGGGAAAATTCTCCCAAATTAGGATTTTTTTTTTTTAAACTTATTTATTTATTTAAGAGAGACAACCTTCTATTTCATAAATTGGACGAACTGACACCCATTAATCTTGGTGTGAAAGATTTAATACACAGGTGAGAATAATTTCACATCATGTTATAATATACATTTCTTGTGTGGGATCCTAAATGTAACATGCAACAGGACAGTAGGCTACATATAGCAAATGAGAAATTGAATGCATTCACATGCATCCAAAAACACATGTATACTTAATACCGTTATGTAGTCACTCGGCACAAAGAACGTGGATATTTCTGGATCATGGCTTTTATTCTGTACGGTATAAGAAGAAAGAATTCTGTGTAGGCTTTGTGTAATACATCCACAAGGTCAAGCCTCTCACCCTCTTTCATCCCGTGTTTCTTTTGCAGCCGCTCCTGCCTGAATGCCAAACTCGATGAGACTGTGCCCTTGAAATGTGACAAACCTTACATCACTCCTTCCATGGTCAGCCTATCTGCACCGGTGGTGACCTCATCGGACGGACACGGCTCCACCACCACCACCGCATACTCTCAGAGCAACATTGTCCGAGTATCTGCCTTGTAGATGTCATGCTTATCTGATCAGCTAACTGGTCTCAAGAAGCACCAGATGCTGAGGAGAGGGACCACCGAGCATCAACCTGCCATAATCTAGAGGGATTATAAGATTAGCAGAAATCTGGGTTTTTTGAAATAGTGATCTCATCTGATGTCAAACTCTGCATGGTATTAAAATGATGTGGACGGCTGCCTTGGAAGTCAAAAGCAAACCAGCAGATCTTGCACCATTAAGCACAGCAGAGCAAGGAAGCGTTGGGATTGCGTGGTTATCGTTGTTGCCTAAAAATACTGAGAAAAAAAACTTTATTTTTGAATATGTATTGTAGTTGTATTTGTTGTCTTCTGATTCAAAGGAGTAAAGGCAGATGTTAAAAAGTCATTCTTGATGGCCTCTGATGACAAAGCACACATATTCATTAACTGAGGGCCGTCTTTGTGAATATTCAATCATCTACTTACATATTAAACATCCACTTCACTCACCAACCGGATGAATAGATTGTTTTGAAATCCCTCAATTAACTGCTTTCTAATAGTCCCCTCACTGTTGTAAATTTAGAAAACATACATCCACTGGAACGGATAACTGTTGTGAATATTCATTAACTGACTCATTAACTGGTTGATGTCATCGCTTGATGAGTAAAGTATACTACGCATCCTGACCTGTTTGTGAAATGTGCAAGTGAAAGTCAAAAATGACTAAATCTGTGTTAGCTTACATATTTGACATTCTGATATGGATCTTTGTGAAAGCCACTGTCATTGATTAACAATCCATATTGAGAACTATACAGGGTACATATTAGTTAGGTCACAAGGTAGAAATATAAGTGAATGTTCTCCGCAACACTTAACTAATACTAACCCTAATGGACACATAGTATTGACCTGGAAAATCATATGAAAGCCTGTTGAACATCAATTCCATTGAGTTGCTCTTAAATTATAATATTCATTATAATAAGCGAGACTTGGTAGATTTCACTGTGTTTAAGGGCCATTTTGTACATTTTTCATATTGTAAATATCTCAGTTAGAACTTTATCGACTGCATTTGAAGTTGGCTCCTCTTATTTCTAGATTTAGTTTACAGTTGTTGGCATACTATTTCTGTCTGTTTACTGGTTGAATTAAGGATTTGCATGCTGTCATTGCAGAATTCTGTTTTATTAAAAGTATGTCTTCTTGTTGGAGGTTTGTCAGTAAAATTGAGATTGATGGAAGGAAAGACAATGAGACTGGTATGTTATGATGTAAATTCCGCAACACTTTGCTTTTAATGAAATGCAAATCTTGTCATATATTGAGTACATATATAAGGGGTAAGGCAAAGGGACAAATGATCACACATTGTGCATTTGGTGCAGTGGATAGAATAAATACTGTAGCTCTACTGAAACATCCATTAAATGAGCCATGTCTTTTGTTTTTTTTTTACCAGAGCACAGCATCATAACGTTTTGCCTGATTACTCAAAGAGCATCACTAATAAGCAGACGGGGATAATAATTAGGTAATTCTGGAGGACATGTGAGGACCTGACTGTCCCAGTGGTTGGTCCTGCCTGCAGGGTCTCTGGAGACGGACAAGCAGGCCTCAGTGATCGTTTGACAGAGAACTCCGGGGACAGCATCCCTCTGCTGCGCTGATTGCTTCAGTCCAGGCTGTTTCTGCCAGTATGCAGCGCCTCTGCTCTGCAGTGTTAAGTAACTGCTGCAACGTCATCCTGCATAAAAGCTATGATAATGCAGCAGCATATAGAATAATATACACAAATAAAAATTCACACTTTGTCTTCTGGAGTTTTATTTAGTTAATATTTGAACAATGACTAGACAAACGTTAACCATTTTAATATTCAGGTACGTAGTGAATATTGAATTTGGTCATGTGGTCTAGTACCACTCAAAAGTAGATAGAAGTGACAATATGGTCATTTCTTATTGAACAAGGACACAAAATTGTTTTTAATCCGATAAAACTCTGTCTGAAACTGAGGGTTCACCGCAGCATATATGATAGGGTCACTCAGAGATGTGATGCAGGTGACAGAGACTGACAGAATGCCCATGTCCAGACTGATCTGAAAAACATCGCAGAAAATAAAAAAAGATTACTTGGATAACTTCATGTAGCGGCTATCAATTGATAGAAAAGAGCTTTTAAACTGTTGGTTCAGTTTGATATATAAAAAATAAGCAGCACATATGCACACAAAATGCCAGAAAAGGTTGCATCCTTACCTGACAAATATTTACCTTTGTATTCTTGTTGCCGTGAACAACAAAATTCATCAGGATAGTTGTGATCAATGGTAACCAGAATAAGAGGAAGGATAAAATGATGTAGCCAGCTCGCTTTGCCATTTGACTTTCCTTCTTTTTGTGCAATCTTTCTTTACTTGCTTTGGAAGGCATCATGCAAACAGCACCTTCCACCACATCTTGTTTTCTAGCTTCTGTTTCAGGGGCATTATTTGAGACGGGAGGTAATGAAGACACTTGATCTACTGTGGCAACAGTCAGTGTTTCTCCGCCATTGCTGTTCTGAGCTTGTTTTAGTTCAATCAGTAAAACAGAAGTGGATGGGTGTTTTTCCAACTGTGCAAATGAGGGAGCATGGTTGGTGGTTTCTTTCATTTCAGAGGGCGCTTTTACAATTTTCACTCTCTCTTTGGGTTGCTTTTCTGTGTCGAAATTGCTTGACACCTGCGGCATTGTGGTCGGGCTTTTAACACTGGCAGCAGCACCTCCATTTGATGGTTTCGCCTCAACTATTGTGCCACAGGAGTTGGACTGCTCTGTTTTAATAGCAGTCTGCACAGCAACCTGCATTGCAGGATGGTGATGTTGTTCTGTTTTCAAGTCAGTTATCTCTGATGCAACGCTTTTGCTCAGGGTCTGGTTTTGCTCTGATTTTCTGGGTCCATTTTCCACAGCTGTGGTTTCTTCTTTCTTCGGCTCATCTTCAGTCTTTGAAAGACGAAAAGTACCTTTGTCAAATATTTTGCGATTGTGTGATCTCACAATGGCAAATATGCGAGCATAGAATAAAATAATTATAGTAAAGCAAGCTGCCCACAGTGGAAACAACATGTAAAGTCCAAAGGTGTCACGGGAGGATGATGTTTCTTCATATAATCCTTTGCATTTGACATTCACGGGTGAGTCCTTCATAAATATTAGACAAAAAAACGCCACCAGAATAGCCAGGATCCATGTGAGAGGGATCTGCACCATAATCCGTCTTCGCCTTTGACTATTTTTAAAGGGTTGGGCAATGGCCTGGTACCTCTCTGCACTTATACAGGTCAGTGTCAACAGTTGGATGCAGCAGCTGAAAGAGAAAGAGGCCACTTGTGTATCACAGATCAACTCGTCCACATGTCCTCTTTGATACACAGTCACGACGATGGTGAAGAGAATGGGGCAGTCAATTACACACCTCAGAATGTCGATGACCGCAAGATTCACCACCAGTGCATTAATCGCAGTTTGAAGTGATTTTTGATGGCAAACTGCCAGTATGACAAAAAGATTTGCTGCAATCCCAACAGCAGAAGTGATCAACAGAATCAAGCTGTTTGCCACTACGAAGGCGATGTCAGCGTAGTCCTCCCGAATGGTGTTGTTCCCAAAGTCCCATGCAGGTGTAGACTCACCTCTCATCTCCGGGTTCAAAAAGCCAACATGTTTAGTTCTGTATCTTCATTCTCTCCACGCCACCCGAACATACAGGGCGTCTGATTCGCTTGTTGGCAAGGGATTCTGCACTGAGTGAATAATATTAATGGGTGAACCTGTAGCTTGGACAAGTTTCCACCCTTTTCATTATCACTCCACTGCAGCAGCAGCAGCAGGTCACCTGGGAGTCCTCACTGTTCACAATCATTAAAGACTGTGCTGTGTATTCACAGCATAGATAGACAACTGGGGAGAAAAAAAGGATGGCTGTTAATTGAAAATGTATTTACGTCACTATTGTCTCAATCCTGATTCAAACTTTAAAAAGAACAAGGGGCTCAAAGCAGAAATGCAATAATGATGATGCTGTAATGCATAGGATATGGATCATATAGTATATGTGTGAGGGGAACAGCTGTCCAATTGACTTAATCTCACAAAGGTTACAAGCTTTGCATTAAGCACACCAGATGGATGAGTTGGGAGTTCTTGAATTGGCTCAGGAAATAAAAGGAGCCATGCTGCTGGATTATAGCATGACATTGTGTAATCCTGTTTGGAGATAAAGTGTGAAATGCTCTTTCCTTCAAATGTGCAAGCTTATGGACTATGCCAAATCTGGGATTAGATCAACACAATACATTTTCCTCCTGACCATCCTACATATTAGACTGATCAAATGTCGATCAAAGTCATGTAGATAAAAAGTGGAAGTTCTGGAAAATTAAACTGTGCTGAATTACAAAACCATGTATCAAATGACTTGTCAATAAACAAATAATGTAAATATTTCAGACAACTTTCTAAAATAGAAATGAAAAGACAAATTAAACACACTTTATTTAGGAACAGATTCACGTTTACAATATTTACATCAAGCCACCCAAACAAGTGGGAGGGAACAGGACAAAATAAGCAGAAAAACAAAAGAATTACCCAGAATATGTCTTTTAACCAAAAAACTAATCAAAAACATCCTGACATATTCACAAAAGACTTTTCAGAAACATTACATTGGGGCAGCCACCACTAAAGGGGTTTACAATAGAAATCACTTGTAGTGTATTCAGACACCTTCACCTCTTTGCCTTTTATTATGTTGCAGCTAAAATTAGTTCATTCACTCTTCAATCTACACTCTTTACCACATAATGTCAAAGAGAAAGCTGAATTTTAGAAGAAAAAATTATTTTAAATTTATAAAAAAAAAAAAAAAAGGAATTTAGTATTCATCTATGAAACTTGAAATTTAGCTCAGGTGTCCCCCATTTCTCTCGATCTGCTTTGCGATGTTTCTCCACCTTGATTGGAGTCCACCTGTGGTTAATTCAACTGATTGGACAGGATGTCAGCAATCTGGAGAGAAGGGCCTTATTAAGAGGTAACCAAGAAGCTAATGGTCCTACTGGCTGAGCTCCAGATGGGAGAAAGGACAGCCATCACTGCAACACTCCAGTGATCTGGACTTTATGGCAGTGTCCAGATGGAAGACTCTCCTCAGTGAAAGAAACATGAACGCCTGCTTGGAGTTTTAAAAAACCAAAGCACCTAAAGCAGTGATTCTCAACTGGTGATAGTTTATTGTGAAATGCTACTAAAGCAAATCATGGTGTAATGAATATAATCAAATCATCAAAAACAAAAGAAAAATAACCATAAACAATGAAATAAAGTAAATCAATATTTACTCCCCTTAGATCAAAAATGATTTGCCCTAGTTACTCTATCAAAAGTTAAGACTCTCTTTAATTGTTTCCTTTTTTTTTTTATTTAATGATTCACGTCAATCTTCATTTATGGTGACTCAATTTTGGCTCAGACAACGTCTTGAGTTTGAATCAGGCTCAGAGGTTTTGTCATCATGTCATCCCTTTCGGAACGGTCTAATTCTTCTGAACTGTCTATACAAAATAAACACAAACAGGAAACAGACCACAGAATAGGCCAGCTAAGAAAAAGGAAGTATCTCACTGCCTGGCTGACTTCCCATTGTTAAAACATGCACAAGATAAGCTGTGCAGCAGGCTTGCTTAAGTGCACCCAAATCTCATGTGTTTTGTGGGTATTGCAGAACTGATTTATATTCATTGTTGTTGTTATATATATTAGGCCAGCCGTACATTCTGAGAAAGAGCACATAGAGTTGCTTTTGCGGAGTCCCTGCAATTGATAAATAATTGTACTGAGTAAATCCCGTAGTCACTCAGGTGCTCATGAGTGAAATTGTGCCTGTATACACTGCAGTAATCCAATAGTATATATTTTGTGCTGCAGACTTCTAGGAGGTGTGAGTTTACATAATAACATATGGGAAGAGGTGACGTGCAGTATGATAATAACTAACATAGAATCTGAGTATTTGTTTCCACACGAAAATGCCACACAGAATTCATTACCCAACTCCCCCAAAGAGGTAAACATATAACTGACTTTTAGAACGAAAGAAGTATCTTTTCAAACATGAAAACAGGTCAGGTGCATTTTATTTATGAACAAAAATTCAGGGGTCAAAGGTTTCACTTCCTCACAGTCTCTCTCTCTCTTTGCATTCCGGCTGTAATTGACTTCCCTAGTCTTGTTAAAAATGCAGGATCTCCTTTTTTTTTTGGCTAGTTTCCCACATGCATACAGTATACACCTGCACACGTATGAAAGAGGTAACAGTTCACTGATCTAAACAAATCACAGAAATAAAACCATTTTACTGAATAATCTGAAACAATGGGATGGACAATAACTACAGGAACACCTTGCAATGTAATGCAATTTAATCAAATACCAAAACAAATTAGTTTCAGATGAATCAACTCATCTCTTTTATCATCTAACAAGGGAACAAATTGGATTGCATTAACATGTTTCACAAGGTTTTCCATTTGTTTTGCCAACCTCCTCAAAATCAGCTATCAGTTACTGAGCTGATGCTGTTCCCACCGGGCTGCAGTGAAGATGTGCAGGTCTGCGTCCTTGACGAGGCACCGATAAACACTGACAATGTGTTTTTGCTGGAGAAGGTCACAGAGGCAACACCTTGCTGTGCGAGTTGACATTCCTGTTTAAGGAAGTCAGCCGGCTCCTCTTGTTCAAGGAGCGCATGTTGATGCTGACGGTGGTGGGCATATGGGAAATGTAGCGGCCGCACGACAGCATCTCCAGAGTGGCATCACGGAACTGTTGGACATAAAATAAATTAAAAAAAAAAATATATATATATATATATATATATATATATTCTGGAAATATATGAGCATCAAGTTCTCGTGCAATTCAATTTCATTTCATTTTTCCTTGTGTATAAGTATTTGTGCACACTCAGCCTTTGCATCTCAATTTTAGAAGCAGATATACACTTTAGCTGCTTACCTGCTTGTTGGTAAGGAAGTAGATAATGGGGTTATAGACGGGGCTGGTCTTGGCAAAGTACATGGGCATAGTGGCGACCAGTGGAGGGATGTAGAGTGTTGGATCCACGACAACCACCACTGACAGTGCCGTGTAGGGCAGCCAGCAAACAAAAAAAGCTACGATCATAGAGAGGACCATACTGATGGCATGATCATTCTCCTTCTGGCTGGAACGCCCACCCTGGAGCTCCACACTCCTGTTCAGCTACAAGTAGTAAGAACATTTCACACCCATTAACAGCTATTTAAAGCTTGTTCTAGTCTGTAGGTGGTAAATTGCAAACAGACGAGGAATTTTTAATCTCGCTCTAATGGTGTAAAAGTGTAATAAATACACAGAAGCCATCATGAGCCCACCTTATTCATGGATTTGAGCACTTTGGAGTAGCAGTAGATGATGACTGCAACAGGTAAAATGAAGCAGAGGAGCGTGTAGAGGATGAGGTAGCTGTAGTTGCTCCATGATCTCTCCTCCCAGGCCAGAGAGCAGGAGGTCTGGACTCCCTCAGGTCCGTAGGAGCTCCAGCCAAATAACGGAGCCACCGCCCAAAACAAGCAGAAGATCCAGACAATTAGCAGCCCGTTGACGCTTCTCCGCATGCTCAACTTGAGACTATTTCTCGGTTTACACACCACGTTGTAACGCTCGTAGGCAAGCAGGGTCAAAGTGCAGAGTGACACCAGACCTGTGAAAGAGAAATAAGTTAACATAAAAAATAAAAAAAATCTCAAGTTGCACTTACTTTCTCTGGACGTTTTAACTACATCTCATTGCCCTTCTAAGGGATTCAACATCAATATCTCCATAACAAGTGAGCAAACTCCATCAACTGAGGATACGTTGTATTACAGTTTGTGTCCAAAGTAAAAAATGAACTTCAGTCAGATGAACAAATATAGAATTAAACGTGACATTTGCAAGATCTGATTACAGGAGAAGGACATTTTCAAAAACATCAAACAGAGGCCTACAACATGAATATATTTGTAAAGCCACAACACATTCTGAGATTAGGTGAAGTGAAACCAAAATATCATATTCTAGCTTTAAGATTGTGTTTTACAGTGACACAGATAAAACTAAATTGCTCTCAAAAAGCCTATACAACACAAACTGATCTCCCACAACGCTACTTACCAAAATAATTGACCGCAAATCCTTGAAACACGCAGGCTGTGTGGCCGATAAAGAAGGAGCCTTGGTAGTTGGTGATGGTGACGACCAGGGAGCCGCACAGGCCTATCATGAGGTCCGACACCGCGAGGCTGAGGATGAAAACGTTCATGGGCTGGAGGAGCGACGGATTCCTCAGCAACACGGTTATGACGAGAACATTGTTAAAAACTGACAACACTGTGTTGATGAACATGAGGAAGGAGAGTATACTGTAGCCCACCCGAGGGAAGATGGTGGGCGTAAAAGTCACCATCTCGCCGTGGATGGATGGAGGAGAGCCGGAGCTCAACAGCGTGCTGTTGCTGTCCATGGTGCCTATATGAAGTCCAGCTTTGGTGGAACAACTGTGAGGCCAAAGACTCAACCCGCGGACACTCAGCTCAGCTCGGGACACAGCATCACCGATCTTATCATTTCTGATCCCTCTAAAACCACTCGGCTTTGCTTATTTTCTAAGAACTCAGATTGTGCACCTGTCTGATGGAGAAATCCTCAAATGCAATATGCGAAATTGGTCCGTAACACGATTTGAATGGATTAGTCCCAATAAACCCACTGCCATAATGGTAATTAGAAAGTAGAGGGATATTAAGGAGTGAAGAATTAGCCCTGAAATTTAATTTTCAAATTATGAATTACTTCTTTCTTTTGTTGTTTATACAGCTAATAGAAAAGGAAAAAAAGAGCATTGTACAAATGGATTACATATTAAATAAACACATACCTGCTAATCTAATTACATAAGTATCCAACCATATCAATTTGCTTTAAATTCATGACTCGGATCATTAGGCCTAATCCATTTTAATAAACAGTGAAATAAAAATACACTTCATATTTTAAACTACAGAAACACAAATAAACCATGAGGTTTTGGTTGTGGCCACAGATATTTAAGAGTTCCCCATTTCCAAATTATATATGAAATACATTCTTCTCAAGCCTTCATTCCAGCCCATGTAAAAACATTTCACGCATTTTCTGCAGAAGTGTGAAACCCAATGAAACTCAATGCTGCCTCAACAGATCAAATAGCAACACTATTGCTAAATATAGCAATAATGCTCTATTTTTCCCTGACAAATATGAACATTTCTCATGTGCTAAAATTAGACATGTGTGGAATCCGTTCAGACAATTAAATACAAAGATCTCAGACCATAAATGTGCAGCATGTATCACATCACAATGTGCAGTTCAAAATGAGATGAACCAAGATGCAATATTTAAAAAGCTTCATTACCACAGATTACATTAGACTATTGCAAAAATATACACATTGCAGTAACGTGACAAAGTAGATTAAGGCAACAGAGTTTGTAACGTAAATTTCCCATCTGAGTATTCCCGGTTCACTGACAGTCTTGTCTAGTTTTACAGATGCAACGGATAGAAATAATTTAAAGGTAATCTTCAATTTATATGACAGAGACGCATGATAGACATGATGTGTGACTGCCCCCTGTTGTTTAGACTGTGTAAATACAGCATCTTTGCATATTTTCTCACTATATCTCCCACACAAACACACACATATATGTAAAATATATGAAACCCTTGAACAATCAGTGCATAATGTTTCAAATTCTGTGTGACAAAAATGTAAAGTACAAAGTGTCCATGTCTTAAATGAAAATCATAAGGTTTCATGTGTCATTTTGCTTAAATAGCACTAATCCACTGGTCCTCTTAAAGACTGACTTTAACGTTTGTAACTAACTGGTTTAAAATTCAATTAACATCAACAGTCTATGTGATTTTTACCAGTTCTACATATCTTAAAATGTGGCATGCAGCTTCTAAAATTCCATATCTCTAAAATTGATAAATTAATTAATTCAGCAATGGAGATCATCCAATTCAAGTCTTCTCTCTCTTTAATTTAATTTAATATATCCTTCTCTCTCTCTCTCTTTCTCTTTCTCTTTCTCTTTCTCTTTCTCTCTCTCTCTCTCTCTAATCGGAGTCTGCGTTCATCCTGCTGAGCTGTGAGGAGACACTTATACCAGCAGGTCTGTGTTCCGGCCAGAAGGGGGCCTCGTGCTGCAGGGGAGTGCGGCGAGGGAAAAAGGTGTGCTGGAAGTCATAGTTGAGCAGGCAGCTGATGGAGGCCATGTAGATGTCAGCAAAGCGTGAGAGTCGGCGTGAGAAGTAGGTGGGGTTGTGGTACGTCCGGAAGAGACTCCCGAACTGAGGGTTAAAGATGTCCTTTGTCTGTGACCTGCCATGAAAACACATTCATGCCATCGAGATGTGGTTACATCAGTTCTACAAGATCTTAATAAATGAACTACTCTTGACTGCCAGAGTAATTATCTCCACTACCTCATAGTTTCTCGCTCTTTGATCCACTCCTCCACGACAGCTTGAGATGCTGCATCCCTGTGTACCTGTTTGGGAGCAGTGCAAAGAAGTTAAGCGCACACATTTGAGGATAGAGGCAAAGCGGGAAGGACACATGTGTTTTTATAAAGTCTCCTGACCTGCATCTGCTCGATAAGTCCAGTCAGCGCCTGTAACCAGGCCATCATGTGCACGTACTGCTCTGTGTTCATGATCTTGATCTCCTTCCTCAGCTCAGGGATGATGGCGCCCGTCCTCCAGCCATGTTTCAGCGTCAGATCCTGCAAAACAAAGGACCGGAATTGTCAATAATTCAGGAATTCACCTGCTTGTGTTGGTGTGAGTTGTAGGCTTTAAGTACATATCATACAGTACAGATAGAATTTGAGTGCATTGCTGCTGTTACACCACAGTGTCATACTCACATTTAGGATTACCTGTTGAGACAACTACGACATAAAAACACCACGCCAGCAGCACAACTGCAATGCCGCACTGGATCTGTGTGGCTGTACATTCTCAGTGGGCCTAGTGTTACATACTACTATAAATATGGCAATGCTCACAACCCAAAACCCAAAATAGAATAAAAATGAATTAAAAAAAAAAACTCTGGTTGTAGATATTCCCCTCAAACTCATTAGGTGACAAGTGCAAACAGCACCAATTAAAACGGAAGTGTAAGTCAGAAACAAGTAAGACGGACGACTGAAACGCTGAGCTGAAATTAAGTGAGACATTTTTTGGGGGGATTCTTCTGTGTACTTAATACACTAATCTAATAAAACTGCATAAAACTGGAATAAAATATAGCTTCATCCCTCACTCCCCTGTAACTCCGTACTAACTCAGAGATGCTTCTGCTCTGTGACTGTACGCTGTGGTTGGTGTAAACTACAAAGGCCATGTTCCATCTTCCTAAACAAGCGAGATGTTTGACAGCTGGCAGCCTGCCACCAGCAAGGCATTATGCCAAAGATGTAAACTCTGCATTTCATCATCACCATTTGCAGCTGATTAGACACATTAATATATCCAAGTCATTACAACTCATTGCAACTCAGTGAAATGTCAGTTTGTTTAGCGCAGATGTAGGACAGGTTGCTAGGTTTCAAATATAAAAAGGTAAATAATCTGCAGTGATACTCACTACTGTACATTTGGTAGATGTTATATATCAGGAGAAACTGACACTAAAATACCTGTCAACCAAACCCACTGCAGTGGGATGGTAACTGTGTTATAATGCATGAATAATTATTTTCTCAATCCATTTATTTTACTGTCTTTGTCAAGCATTCGCTAAGTATCTCCGTATGTGCTTCTTCTGACAGTCAAGGTTTAGGCTGTTGCATATCAAAATTAATTAATTTCAGGAGAAACATACTTATCTGAAATGGAGCATGGTCAAAGCAGGGTTCCGCTCTTTGTTTATAATATCGTAATCTTTCACAATACATGGTTTTGTGTGGTTGTAATGAGCCCTTTGTAGTAAATATGGAAGCTGCTTACTGCCAAGTCACTATAGATGTGATCGCCGAAGTAGAGCACTTTGGATCCTCTCCAGCCGGTGAGTCTCAGGAACTCATAAAGGTTTCCCTACAGTGATCAAACACACACGTTAAAAAAAAGAATGAACCATGTATTTTTATTAGGTGTATCCAGGGGAGGTTTTTCAGGAATTATGAGACAAACCTGTTTGTAGATCTTCCCTTTTTCCAATTTGTGAATCCTGTCCCACAGCAATGCACCTTTGTCTGTCACTCGCCTGAAAGGTCTAGTGGAAAAAAACACAAAGACAAATTTGACCCAATATTGGCAGCTCCCAAACAAACATACACCAATGCACATTATGTGTACAAGTAATGAACGAGGTAACTAATGGCAATGAAAGAGGCACAGCACGGCCGTAGTATGAGCCACAGACACAAACCTAGACACTTACTTTCTCCTGTCATTGAAGAACCCAGGTTTGTCAGCCTGAACAATCACAATATCAAAGAGGTCTCGCCAGTCCTTCCCTACAATGTAGTTCATTCCTCGGTCCCTGAGGACAAAGATTCGAGACATTATCTTGTCTGCAACATCATCACGGTATTGTAACAAACACTTGAGCTGAGGGCAAAGCAATACACCAACCATACAATGTCCAGCTTGACCATGTTAGTCCCAGTTTAAATAAAACTCAATGAAACTGCCATGTTACTTTCATCATAAAGGTCATTTCACATCTCTAACGATATAAATCACGATATAGCTTGTTTTCAGCTCGTCCAATAAATAAATAGTCTGACATAAGCACATGGTTTTGTATACTCCTGTGTGAATTAAACACTTGACAAATGAAGTGAAAAGCTATTCTCTCATTGAAATAAGAACTTAAGCGCAAAATCTCCTTTTCTAATTTAAATATGTGCTTGTTATTATCAATTTAGACAAAGTGATGGTGTATTACAATATCTCAATATGATCGAATTCAAAGACGATAAATGATCATATTGAATTATCGCCCAGCCCTATTTCAAAAAGGGAATAGCGCACATCCAAACCCAGTTAGGTACAGGTGCTGGACAAAAAAACAGCAACAAAGGAAAAGGACAGGCTGGGGATGACAAAATCATTAATAGGTTGCAAATATGTTTGAATATGGATCTGAGAGGACGTCAAGGTCGAAATACTGCATTGGTAAAAACTTGGGAACTTCAGTGTGTGTACAGCCTCTCCTTTTCCTTTGTTCCATGTTTAGTGCTGTGAAAACTGAATGTAATAAAGCATTAAATCAAGGACACAGGTTGGATGTTTTTGGGCTCAGTTAAGCCTTCTGAGGTTGAATATGCATCGCTAGTCATTTTGGGCAATCACGCCTGACTTCAAAAGTGGCTCAAAGTCAAGGGCTTACAATGAATTACAAATACTTGCAGATAGAAAGCCCTTTGAAGTGTGCTTGCCTAACCACAAAAGTTGAGGCAATGGCATCAATTAAATATTAGTACAGCGATACGAGGCAGTATTAATTAATCACAGCAACGACCACTTGCGCTCTGTTTGCTCCCACTTACACAAAGTCAAATGGGCTATTGGTAATGAGGAACATCTTTTTCCCATGCTCCGACAGCTTCTTCAGCACAGCATGGCTTTGCTCGCCATAGCAAATGTATTTCTCTAGAAAATGAGATAACAGAGAGTTGGGTGATGGTGATATAATCTGCACAGACAAAACTATGTTTTTTATTTGTATATCACAGCCTCATTATTTCTGAATTAATTGTTTAGGTCTTGGCACCAACTTAGATGTGGCCATGTAATGTCTTCAATTCTGGCTCAAACACAGTAAAAGGCTATAAATCAAAGGACATTACCAATATCTGCCTCCACGGCTCGGTACATGATGCCCTTGACGTGAACATCTCTAATGGCTTCCTGTGAAAAGGAAAAAGGAAAGCCAGGAAGTCAGGACTTCAGAGACAATGTTAACATTCAGCTCCAGGAGCAACACTTTACTCTGTGTATAAACGGTTGACTTGGAAGCACAAAGACAGTGCATCTATGAATACAAATTAAATATAAAGAAAGCAGACCCTGGAGTTTAGTTGCTTTGGGGACACAGTGAGTTTCCAAAAAAAAATATCAAAAGTCTAACCTGCGCTTTTGAATCAGTGAATGAGTAAATAGACTCTCCCTTGAGATATTGCACATTTAAGGGAAAACTTAAAGGACGTTTATCACATTCAAAGAATATTTGATGTAGGCAAAAGTCAAAAGAAAAAAGCAAGAGAAAGAGTTAATGCTGAATAATAAACCAGGCTTGGCTGGAAAAAAAAGAGATTAAGCGGATTGTCCTTGAAAAGATATAAGAGCCACTCGTGGAACTGAGAGAGCGTGTGAGGGCGTTTAATGACAGCGATCTGTCAAAAATGCTACACTGTCGCACAGAATAGACAGGACCAGCATGACAGCTGCCCTCAAAGGGAGAAGGCAGTGCTGGTTCCTCTCCGCTCTCCCTCTGAAGCAGCAGAGCCACCAGAGAACAGACGCAGATGGCTGGAGGCGGGCTTGCCCGACTAAAATTAGACTCCGGTTTTCACAGCTAAAATTAAGACTGGATTGAATGGCTGGAGTATCACAGCACACTGCAAACATGTACGCATTAACATTTATGAATATGTGTCTGGATTTAATGTCTTGACCCCTGGGAGATACGACAAGTGAGTGCAAATATTGTCTGCTGACCTTGATCAAGGTCACAAAACAATAACAAGGTGGTTCACCTTCACGTCTTTGTAGAGATGCACTGGCTCATAGTCGATGTTGTGCCTCATGAAGAAGTCATTGACACAACACAGGAGAGTCATCTCAGGCAGGGAGAATATGTCCATGAACTGTTTCATGGTGTGGCCATGGGAACTCTGCAGGACAGTGATTAACGTCATTATATTCAGTTGTTTGTGTTTCTGTAGCGTCATAGCCTCGCCATAGATAAGAGAGGGAATGATCATCACCTTGCCATAGAAGTCGCTCATGTTCTCCAGAGGTACGTGGCAACCTTCATACATGGCAATTACTTCCTTTTCAGGGACTGGATTAAGACCCCTGCAGAAGAAACACAAAATATTAAATCCTTAGACAATAATGTTTTCATTAATCATGCCACAGAGAAGCTGTAAGATGTGCAGCGTTGTCTTTTCACTATCTAAATCTGTAGCCTGATGAGAGACGGCATGTTGTACTCACACCGTGCTGAGTGTTTTTCAGTGTATTATTTATTACCCACTACACTGAAGTGAGAAATAACACAGTACACACATACCTGTATACAGTTCCCAGCTGGATGTAGTGAAAAGCATCTATCTTCATCAGCAGCGCCTGTTTCAAATTATTGAATATTTACACACAAATTATAACTTAATAAACACTGTGCGTGCGGTACAACTGATGCAAAATATAAAACAACAGTCAGTTTTTGAGTTCAATAAGCAAAGACCTGCTCACCTTCTGAACATCATAGTGAAGTCCTCTTACAGCAAAATTAGGAATATACTCATACTTTCTCAGATCCTCTGGATACTAATACAAAAGAAAATCAAATATTTTAGTGACAACAAAA
>JACSYO010000426.1:85000-87500 GCA_016806645.1 Ophiodon elongatus | reverse complement strand
CACCCTCCTTTCTGCTCCACCTCTTCCTTTCTGCTCCACCTCTTCCTTTCTGCTCCACCTCTTCCTTTCCTTCATCTTTCCTTTCATTTTCATGCTTTATTTTTAATTTCTCTGAACCCATTACTTTAACTTCCGTCACTTCATCTGTTTTAAGTTATTTCCTCCTTTCTGCTCCACCTTCCTTTCTGCTCCACCCTCCTTTCTGCTCCACCTTCCTTTCTGTTCCAGCTCTTCCTTTCCTTCTCCTCTTCTTGATTTTTTGATATTTTAATTTAATTTTCTTTGATCTCATTTCCATTCCTTTCAATTCGATCACATCTACTTCCTGTTGTCTGTCACGTCTCTTCAATTCTTTCTCCTCCTCGTTCTGTTTCTGTTTATTCTTCTTTTACTTCTGTTCCATCGCTGACTTTTAACACTTCATTTGCTTTTATTTAGTTTCAGTTTCAGCTCCTCATTCTTTCCTCTTCCCGCTCCTCCTCATTTGCTTAAGCTCTTTTATGTGTCTTATTTTTATCTCCCGCTTCCTTCCCTTTCGTTTGACCCTCTCCTCCTCTCCACAGTCACATGTGCATGGTGATGCGAGGCGTTCAGAAGATGAACAGTAAAACCGTCACCAGCACCATGTTGGGAGTTTTCAGGGAAGATCCCAAAACCCGCGACGAGTTCCTGGCGCTCATCAGGAGCTGAGGCCGACGGAGCTCCGCCTCCTCTTCCTCCTGTTGCCTGGGTTACCTCCACCTTCACGGACCAGCCGCCATGTTGCTGTGTGTGTGTGTGTGTGTGTGTGTGTGTGTGTGTGTGTGTGTGTGTGTGTGTGTGTGTGTGTGTGGAGGCCGCGGGCTGACATGTTGTTTACCCTCCCAGCTGACGGACTTTGCCCTCTCTGTTGACGCTGCTCATCAGAATCAGTCGTCAGCCTCCAACAGACGGAGGTTTTAACAGAGAGAATCCACACTGAAGAAAACATAAAAAACACAATTATTAGTCTTTGGCCTTTCTGGATGACGTCTACAGGCCCTTCATGGAGAGCGTGTCACAAACAAAACAACAAAACAACAAATCATAAAACATTTGCAGGTGAAATGAACAACAGCTTCAGGTTTACAGTAATATTTAGTTTTAGCTCAGTGATGTAAAATATCTACGATGGCATATTAGAGCCGTTGTAGGTAAAAAAATAAATAATTATGGAGCAGGGGGAGGGGCGTAATATTCAGAGTGAAGTCATAAATTCTCTGAACCAAGAGTCATATATTTACGAAAAACAATCAACAAATTAATTCAAAAAGAGATTAAGATCGTACATTTTCAACAAAAAAACTAAACTACTAAAAAATAATTAGATATTTTCTGAAATTATAAAGTCCTAAACTTGTAAGAAATTCTATGAAATTCAAGTCATAAATTTACATGGAAAAAATTAACAGATTTACAAAAGGAAAATGTAGATATTTTAGGAGATTAAAGTTTAAAATTTACAAGAGCAAAATAAAATAATTGGATATTTTCTGAGATTATAAAGTCATGAATATGCAAGTAAAAACAGACATTTTCTGACCGTAACTTACAAGAAAAAACACAAATTCACAGAAAATAATTGGTATTTTCTGCGATCATAAAGTCACACATTTAGTCGAGGAGCCACATCGCTTCACTCGCTCGGTCGCATCGATCCACCGCTGCTTTGTCTTGGAAGTTTATCACTTTAATCCCAGAGAATATCTTTCTGTTAATATTTTGAATTAAATATTAAACAAGCGATGTGAAGATGTCGTTTTGGGCCTTTTTCACTTATTTCTGACTTTTATAGACGGAACAACAATTCAAATCAATGAGAAGATGATTGAAAGATAAATAGATTGTGAAGATAATAATAATAATAATAATAGTTAGTTGCAGCTCTTCATAGGTTTCTAAGTTTTCTTCTCATAACGTCCGGTCACGCCTCAGAAACCAGTTTACAAACGTTCAAAAACGGACTTTTATTTGTTCAGCTGATAAAGTTCGATGATTTATAACTTGAATCGTAACGTTTGTATTATCAAAAGAAACAATAACAATTATTTACACATAAAAATCATCGTTGGGTGAAATATGATCTAAACACCAGTATTCTTATTATCAGATTACATTTTTTAATCTCTTCCTCTTATAATAAGAATAATCATTATTAATATTAACATTTTTATAATCAATTTTATTTGTATTAATAAAAGTATTATTATTATTACAATAATGATAATAATATTATAAATTATAATAATAACGATAATTTGTATTATTATATATATATATATAATATTGTTATTATTGTAATAATAGTAATAATAATAATGGTTATTATTATTATAATTTATAATATTGTTATGATTATTTTTACTTTTATTATTATCATGTGCCAACTTGCCTCAATTAAAACCAAAAAAATTACTTCACTGAAAATAAACTGAAACTTAATTTTTATGAGAGGCAAATAAAATGTGTGTTTGCTAGTGTG
>JACSYO010000426.1:70000-82500 GCA_016806645.1 Ophiodon elongatus | reverse complement strand
TTTGAAGAGCAAAGTCAAAATATTGAGACAATTTGTCATTATTTTGTGAAACTAAGTATTTATGTCACCTACTAAGTAATTATTTTAAGATCCTAATTCATTATCATGAGGTACTAAATCTACATTTTTAGAGTGTTTCTCATACTTTTGAGATGCTAGCTCAGTACTTTGAGATAATAATTCAAAATATTGAGACAATTTCTTTATATTTTGAGATACAAAGTCATTTATCTTGAAATATTAAGTCATTATTTAAAATGTTAAATTGATTTTGAGTTTACAAGTCATTATTTTTAAGATACTAACTCTTAACTTTGAGAAGTCAAAATATTGAATAAGTTTCTCATTATTTTGAGATACTTATTAATTATTTTGAGATACTAACTCATTATTTTGAGATAGTAAATAATTTATCTTGAAATATTAAGGCATTATTTGGGTTTATAAGTCATTATTTTCAGATAGTTTCTCAATACAATGACTAAAAGAATCTTTTTATTAATCACTGGTGGAAATTGTCTTCCATTAAATGAAACTTTTAGATAAAACGTCATCCTCCCGTTACCCGGTGAGTCGATGCCTCAACCTGTGAAACACGAACAGCAGCTTGAAGAGAAACACCTTTAAAACACAACACTGGTGCATTTCATCACGATGTGCATTGTTTTGCTTTTGTTCAACAATAGTTTATTTTATTAGTCAGTGTGTGGAGCTAAAACGTTACTGCTTAGCGCCCTCTAGTGGTGGAAACGAGCAGACACACTGGTAAAAACAGTTCAGGCACTCGGTATCAAACAAGAGTACACAAGATTTTCATTTTATGTAAAAGTACAGAGTACTTAAAAATATAAGGTATTTGTACTTGAGTATTTACATTTTACGCTACTTTATACTTCTACTGGCTATAATTTAGAAGCCAATATGTATTTTTTAGTTTATTAGTATTATTAGTTACTTTACACATTTAGACTATGAATACAAAATATAAATCAACACATGAATTATAATGTATCATCATATATATATATATATATATATATATATATATATATATATATATATATATACATAAATAAAAATCATAAAATCATCCACTTTATCCGTTTTGCATTACTTTACCTTCAAATTATACATTCTTTGGTTTTCATGCTTTAATCCTGTTTGCTACAATAATTTTTAAATTATATTTGCAAAACAATAATATTTTTCAGTTGTTTTCCTAATTTGTTTACATTCTTAACATCACGTTCTTTAAAATAATCTTCATATTCCCTAATTCCCATATTTTATGTTCCCTTAAAAAGATCACAAATTATTTTGATTATGTTTCCTGATATAATGATTATGATAATGATTTAATATACTTTTCATAATATTTCCTCAACATGTTCATTACATTATGTTTACTCTCTCCGTTATGTTTTCCTTCGTATGAATTCTTTATGTTTATATTTCCAAAGATGTGTTTTGTCCTCATGTTCCCCTAAAAAAAGGATTGTCCTCAAATTATGTTCCATAATAATTTAATATTCTTTTCATCTTTCATCAACATATTTCTCACTATGTTCTCTAGATTTACATCGTGTTTACCAAATAAATTGTTTTCCCGAAAAAATGTGTTCCATTGTTTAAATAAAATAAAATGTAATCTCTTACCTACATTTATTATAGCTTCATCAGAATTAGTTATTTATAATCCCCAAATGTTTAATAGTGAACCCAACGATTATATATACATATATATATTTCTTTTTTTTAAAATCACAATTATGTGTTATTTTACCTCCAAATTCCAAAACGTTTCTGTTAAAATCCCCAAATCAGTTATGTGTTATACTCATAAAATAAAGTTTATGGGGAAAACATTTTTTTTTCTTAAAATACTTTGATATAATTTTTTACAGCGGTTCAGTTTGAAGTGGATGACGTCACTGCAACGTAATAACACACCTCAGCCACACGGTGGAGCTGCAGGACTCATTTATCTACCTCAACATTTAGAGGGACATCTCACGTTATCAAAGACATGTAATAATAATAATAATAATAAATACATTTTATTTGTATAGCGCTTTAAAAGGTATTCAAAGTACTCAGAGTACTCAAAGTACTCAGTACACAGTGCAGTACAATGTTCCCTGTTGGTGTTTTACTGTTATATCTGATGTTTCTGCTGCTTTATGTTCTATAAAATCATCATATAGTCATTCAGGGAACAACTTACTTTTACTCCTCATACTTTCAGTACATTAAGCTGATAATACTTAGCCAAGATCTTTTTACCTACTACTTTTTTACATACATATTTAATGGACAGCATTTGCGTATTTGCGTATAACTATATAGCTATATATATAGCTATGTAGTTACATATATATAGTTATATCTATATATAAATATATATATATATAAATATATAGATATAGTTATACTGTGTATATATAGCTATATATATATATATAGTTAAATATATATATAGTTATATCTATATCTATATATAGATAGATATATCTATCTATCTATATATATAGTTACATATTGATATAACTATATATATATAGTTACATCTATATGTAATATATATGTATCTCTCTATATATATAGAGAGAGAGATGCATATATATATATATATATATATATATATATATATATATATATATATATGTATGTATATATATATATATATATATATACATACATATATATATACATATATATAGTTACATATATATAGTTACATCTATATCTATATATAGTAATAAAGTATATTTTTCCACTTATATTATGTATTTTTCTTGTAGTCCCCCCCTCTATTTTGGTGCTTCCTCGCGCTGCCAAGCCCCTGACGTAATGCTCCGCTGTTAATGATTAGCATGTGGAAACGAGCAGCGCCAGCCTCCCCGCGTCAAGGCGGCCGCAACGTTGCCGGAAGTTGACGTGGTCTCGCCTTCAAAATAATAGCTGGCATTCGTTACATACAACAAGAAACACAGAGAAACAGTGAGATTAAGATTAAATGCAGTTGTGTTATTAATACTTACATGTTTTACAACTATGTGGAAATATTTTTTTAGTCATTCTGGCATGTAGAAATACACAATTATTAAGTAAATATACTTATTGAAGCAAAATCAAGAATATACTTCACTCTGTGATGTAGAAGTATACAGTAACATACAAATGAAATTACTCAAAGACCTCAAAATTGTACTGAAGTACTTAATAGTACATTTACTTAGTTACTATGTTTTGGTATAACTCTGAATATATGGTACACTGTGAAAAATATATCTCTTGGTAGCGAGATGTATATATCATGTTATTCGCAGTTTGTTTTATCTAAAGACTTATCTTAATTTAGAAATATTATTATTGAACATTGTCATGGTAAAAGATAATTTAAAGGATTCATACAGGTTTTTAAAAATATTTTTAGACTGACTAAGCTGTTAACCTGTTTATATTTTATGATCATAACTGTTGAACTGTTAATATTTTATGATCATTGTTGATCACTGTTTTATTGCTTATTTATAATACTTTTTGATTTTACTATGTCTGCACTTTACCCTCTGCTGCTGTAATCCTGTAAATGTCCCCACTGTGGGACTAATAAGGGATTATCTTATCTTATTTTATCTTATAACTGTTAACCTGTTAATATTTTAAGATCATAACTGTGAAACCTGTTAAGATTTTACGATTAACCTGTTTATATTTATATAATTATATCTTTATAATATCTTATCTTATATATTTTACAATTGTATATTTATAATAATTTATCTTATATATTATATAATTGTATCTTTACTTTATGCTAATCATAATGAAATTACAGGAGTACAATATAAAAAATTAAAAGTAAAGTTCTTTGTTGACATTTTGCCCCGCCGCACTGCAGTACTTTACTTTGAAAGCTGTAACCGGAAGTGGCGCGGCGCTTCCGTACCTCTTGACCGCGGCGCTTCAGACCCGGAGAGCAGCCGAGCAGCCCGTCTGCTGGGGGAGAGGCTGCGGGAGAGACAGAGGAAAAGTTAGTTAAGATGGCAAATCCCTCCGACCCGGAGTGAAGGGGCACCGCTCCCCGAAGACGTTACGACAAGACGAGCCCCGCCGCCGGTCCTCGAGACAAACCCAGCGATGCGAACCGCTCCAGGAGGTGAGAACCGCGTCCAGCTCCCCGTTAACCGATTATCCGGCAATTCAAACACTCGGAACTGAAGTTTCTAAAAAAAAAAAAAAGAAATTTAATAAAAAAAGAAAGAAAAAAGGTTTCGTTGTTTTGTACGAAAGAGAACACTAACACAGCCCCGGCTGTCTCTTATAAAATAAATAAAATAAAATAAATGATCACCAGTGATTGACTCCCCGTGTGAGTGAGCGGACCAACGGTCGGCGCCCGTTCGGAGCCGTTGGTCGTTTTTCTTTCTTTCTAACGGTCGAAACTTTGCGACCGTTAAACTTAAAGTAGAAGTTTCGCGGTTATTTCACGTGAACGTTCTAAATACAAAAAGGGGGAGGGGAGGGAGGGGAGGAGGGGGGGATACATACATACGGTTATATTTATTCTTTTTTACAAACGGCTCTCACGTGCGCACGCGCACACGTACATATCCGCCAACGGTCATTCGCTGTGTGCTGATGAAGCAAAGTGACAGTTTTAGACAGGGGCTCCCAGCCCACTCTCCAGGGGGGGGGGACTCACCACCACAGGCCGGTCCCTGGTCTAAAAAATACAGCTTTTATAAGAGTGAACCTGTCATTAAAACATGGGGGGAGAGTACCGTCTCACAGCCTGGACAATAGTACCGACAGCTGTATTTTTAGGAATGGGTGGATACCAAAAGGAATATTATTTATTTTTGTCTCGGTGGTGGGTGCCACAAGCCCGTGCAATGGCGAGGAGGCGACCTATAAAATGCTTGTTGAGTTTCTCTTCTTCTTCCTCACATTTGCAGCAGCACAGAGTCTGCAGAGCTAAAGCAACAAGGGACGCTGTCGCATTTCTATTGAGGCTTTTCTGTAGAAGTCATTGCATGTGTAATGCGTGGGGGGGCGTGTACAAAGAGCAACCATTGTCTGTTTTATGAATATGTTTTTCATTCCTCCACTTAACTTCTAACATCCTCCTGCAGGCTTGAGAGGGATTCCCTGAAGAAGAAAGAAAAATGCCAGTGAGGCTGAAGCTGATGTGACACGGCGTGTGCTGGAAGAAAGCTGACTCATCGGATATCAAACCCTCAGGGAGCAGCTCATATCGCCTAATGCCGAGCTAGAAGAGAGCCTCGGACCCCCCCCCCCCCCACCAGAGGAGGTTATCAGCCTCGCATCCCCCCCCCACACCAGAGGAGGTTATCAGCCTCTCACCCCCCCCACCAGAGGAGGTTATTCCCCCCCACCAGAGGAGGTTATCAGCCTCTCATCCCCCCAGAGAGGTTATCACCTCACCCCCCACCAAGGAGGTTATCCCCCCACCAGAGGAGGTTATCAGCCTCTCATCCCCCACCAGAGGAGGTTATCAGCCTCTCACCCCCACCAGAGGAGGTTATCAGACAGGACAAGGCGTTGCAGAAACCCCCTCCAGCAGGAATATATCCAGCAACCTGAGAATGGCGTCCCAGTGCTTCGGCTGAAGCTCACCTGCTGACTGACCCCTCCCCACCAATCAGCTGATAAGACCACCCATCCTCCAGTTGATCTACCACAACAGTGCGCCCCCCACCCCCCGCCTCGCAGACCATGATGTTTCGCGACCAGGTGGGCGTGCTAGCCAGCTGGTTCAAGGGGTGGAACGAGTGCGAGCAGACGGTGGCTCTGCTGTCGCTGCTGAAGAGGGTGAGCCGGACCCAGGCCCGCTTCCTGCAGCTCTGCCTGGAGCACTCCCTCGCCGAGTGCACCGAGCTGCAGGTCCTGGAGGGAGAGGCCAACAACCCAGGTAGGACCTCCAGCTGCTGGCCGTCCACTCAGACACCATGAAGATGCATTTACAGACCAGTCGGTCATTTGTTAGTCTGCTTTCCTCCTGGGGCTGGCCTTAAACGGGCCAGACCTGTGGAATGATCCCTTTTCACTTTATATTGGTAAATAAACAGTTCATTCGGACCTCCTTAAATTCCTGTAATGGTATTTGAGATGGCTGGGAATCAAGCACTCCATCTTCTACACTTCAGTAGTTTTTTGATAAGTAGTGTCACATGACTTCCTGCTTTAGGGGCCACATTGTGTTCTGATGAGAAAGAGAGGCACAGTCGTCAAATTCACAAATCCTCATACGTTTAAAAATTCAGAAAGCTTTCAAGGGCATGTTTTCCCAAAGGACTGCTGACCCTGGAATACACACACACACACACACACATATATATATATATATATATATATATATATATATATATATATATATATATATATATATATATATATATATAAATATATAGACATACACATACAGGCTCCACGCTAGCATCGGAAGACATTTCCTGTCCAAAGCATTCCTGCAGATCCACCAAGAGTAATAAAGAGCTGGATCACTGGCGGTGAAAGGCCGCGGGCCGGTCGGTAAATGGTTGTGGACGGAGAGGTCGGGGTCGTGTACCGTGTGAGCTCAGCTGGCACCGGAGATGTCAGTCAGTCAGTCACTGTGCCAGCCTGTAGCGCTGGATTTCTCCCTGGCTTGGTATCGCGCCAAGGCACCCAAGGGGGGGGGGGGTGTTCTGGCTGGGATTTGTTGCATCACACTGCAGCGTGGCCATGGAAACAAAAACCCAGGCAACACACTGGGCTCATGAAAAATAGAAAGAAGCGCTGCTGCTGCTGCTGTAGAGAGAGAGAGAGAGAGAGAGAGAGAGAGCGTCTGTGTACCTATGGCAACATCTGCATGCAGTAATACATCCGCTGGCGTCCACTGGGGTGACATCATGGCCCCGCCCCACAGTGACACTCACACATGTGACACCCAGTTTCCATCAGGGGTCACAGTGGCTGCTGTTAATGCAGGCCGGTCTTTTGTTGTTGCTTGATATGAAGCCGGAGGCATCAAAGCACGCTGCGTTGAGTTCCCCCGGTCGACCCCTCCCAAAGTCAGCTGGTTCCTACTGTCAGAGATCAAAGCAGATCGAAGACGTGGGGAGATGATGGCGGGGGTCTTTTTTAAAACGGTGCATCATGTGTGAGACAAAGAGACATTGTCTGGGGATCTTTGTGGGGACGCTTGAGTCAGTCGGTCTTGATTCACTCTTTTATTCTGTGTGAATCTTAATATCGCAGGCTGATTTATGGCCCAGGTGGAAATGAAAGATGAAGGAAATGTTGTGTGGAAGAGGCTCGTTTTGGTTGTTTGTGTAAAGTAACATAAAGAAAAGAGTCGAATAATAATTTCACGTGTAGCGTGTGAGCGGTATGACACGGTAACGGGTTGGATGTAGAGGTCCTGTATCATGAAGAGTGAGGAGCTGGACAGGAACACCTGAGAAGATCCACATCAGGGTTCTGACACACTTTCCTTTATTATGTTAATTTAGTTTGAATTGACCCTGATTTCCAAATATTTGATTTAACACTTACCACCCTGGCTTTGTGAAAGTTAAATGTGTTGGAGACGGTGCAAAGAAACACATTAACATTTATGCTGCAAATTCTATTGTTAGACTAAATAATGCTGGTGCTTTATTTTTACTCAGCATCTTAAACACGGAGTCTGGTTCAGCATTAAGCCTTGTGTTGTTATTATTATTATTTATTTTTTAAACTTTGTACTGAAGCAGTCGGAGAATTTCACCAAACATGATGAACTGATTAGATCACTGAGAAATTCACCGTCAATATGTTGGCAATCAGTGGCCGGTTGGAAAGTTTTGTACAATCTTTCCATTTGTTGTAAATACTTTAACTTTATTTCGTCCTCTCTGTGCTTCTCAAAGCTCAAGATGCAGTTACAAAGCAAACAACACAGTGCAGGAGAGCCCAATATCAAACAGCTTATTCAAGAAATTGTTTCATTAATAATGAAAAAGTTATTTTCAGTCTGGCCTGAAGCCGAGTCCTTCCAGTAAAGGACACGAAGGTATTCACGTCCATGTGGCGACGCAATTATACAACCACTATCGATTCATCTTGATGCAACAAAATCTTTATATACAGGATTTTTCTCACTGTCTTTATCTGCTATTTTTTAAAACACTGCATATTTGTAATGAATCATGATTAAAAAACAAATGAATTTTCTTCCATTATCTTTTATTATTCAATATTGATAACAAATAGAAGAGACAGGAACATAAATAAATCGGCCTGTAGCAGCGTCCTCGTAGTAAAAACACAGAATTCAGCATCTTCTGAGTCATGTGACATAACGAGCTGCTCTTATTCACTAATAATTAACATGTCGGCTCGTAATACTCAGGTCAACCAGCTCTGCCCCGGTGGGATCCTTCTTCAGGACACTTTAATGGACCGCTCCTCCTCCCGTACCTCCAGGTTAGATTTCAGGCCACGCCCCTGAGTTTCCTCCCACCTGTCAGCTTGTGGTCGCCTCCCCTCCGGATTCAGCTCATGGACGATGGAGTCAGCGGGCCTGTAGCGGGGGCCTGTAGCGGGGCGGCCTACAGCGGGGGCCCTGTAGCGGGGGCCTGTAGCGGGGCGGCCTACAGCGGGGGCCCTGTAGCGGGGGCCTGTAGCGGGGCGGCCTACAGCGGGGGCCCTGTAGCGGGGGCCTGTAGCGGGGGGGCCTACAGCGGGGGCCCTGTAGCGGGGGCCTGTAGCGGGGCGGCCTACAGCGGGGGCCCTGTAGCGGGGGCCTGTAGCGGGGCGGCCTACAGCGGGGGCCCTGTAGCGGGGGCCTGTAGCGGGGGGGCCTACAGCGGGGGCCCTGTAGCGGGGGGACCTACAGTGGGGGGACCTACAGCGGGGGGGCCCTGTAGCGGGGGCCCTGTAGCGGGGGCCTGTAGCGGGGGGGCCTACAGCGGGGGCCCTGTAGCGGGGGGACCTACAGTGGGGGGACCTACAGCGGGGGGGCCCTGTAGCGGGGGCCCTGTAGCGGGGGCTAGCGGGGGAGCGGGGGCCCTGTAGCGGGGGCCTGAGCGGGGGCCTACAGCGAGCCCTGTAGCGGGGGCCCTAGCGGGGGCCCCGGGGGGGCCCTGTAGCGGGGCCCTGTAGCGGGGGGGCCTGTAGCGGGGGCCCTAGCGGGGGGCCCTGTAGGGGGGGCCGCGGGGCCCTGTAGCGGGGGCCAGTGGCGGGCCCTGTAGCGGGGCCCGCGGGGCCTGGCAGGGGCCTGTAGCGGGGCCCTGGCGGGGGCCTGGCGGGGGCCCTGACGGGGGCCCTGTAGCGGGGGCCCTGTAGCGGCCCTGCGGGGGCGTAGCGGGGGCCCTGGCGGGGGCCCTGTAGCGGGGGGCCCTGTAGCGGCCCTGTAGCGGGGGGGCCCTGTAGAAGGAAAGAGGGAGATGGAGGAGCTTGCCTGGTGGTGTCTCCACTATGTTGGGGTGTTGGAGCTCCAGAAGGCAGGTCTGCCGGCCTGCTGTTGCCGTCGGCGATACTGATCTCGTTTTGGTCTGTATTGATGATAAAGTATCTTCCAGTTTGAAGTTATTTGTCACCACAGATCTACAAGTTGTGTGTTAGGGCTTTGTTTCTAACCCAGAGTCATCTCTAAATACACAGTAGGGCGCAGATTCTAGAGATTATTTTTTATAACGTCTTAGTTCTGAAAGTTATTTAGTTAAAATCCACTTCATATTGTCCACGATCATCTCTTAAATCATCAATACACGACCCGACATTCTGAAAACCTGCATTTTGATTAATGTAAAAAAGAAAACGACCAATATCACAGAAGCAAGTCTAAACCAATCTAAACTAAACCAGTCTAAACTAAACCAGTCTAAACCAGTCTAAACTAAACCAGTCTAAACCAGTCTAAACTAAACCAGTCTAAACTAAACCAGTCTAAACTAAACCAGTCTAAACTAAACCAGTCTAAACCAGTCTAAACTAAACCAGTCTAAACTAAACCAGTCTAAACTAAACCAGTCTAAACTAAACCAGTCTAAACTAAACCAGTCTAAACCAGTCTAAACTAAACCAGTCTAAACCAGTCTAAACCAGTCTAAACTAAACCAGTCTAAACCAGTCTAAACCAGTCTAAACTAAACCAGTCTAAACTAAACCAGTCTAAACTAAACCAGTCTAAACCAGTCTATTTAAACGTTGAGTCGAGCACCACAGGTTCAGTCACCAGCTCCTCTCCGGTGGGAGGAGCTTCTCTCCGGTGGGAGGAGCTCCTCCCAGCTCTTCTCCGGTGGGAGGAGCTTCTCTCCGGTGGGAGGAGCTCCTCCCAGCTCCTCTCCGGTGGGAGGAGCTCCTCCCAGCTCTTCTCCGGTGGGAGGAGCTCCTCCCAGCTCCTCTCCGGTGGGAGGAGCTTCTCCTCCTTCGAGCCGGTGCTGCTGAGGAGAAGGAGACCCGCTGGCTCTTCGAGGGTTAACCTGCAGCTGGAAGTCTCTGAGTGGAAAAGCGCAACTATTTGCAGAGCGGTGTACAAATGAATGGAATCCTCAGTGACCTACTTCCCCGAGCAGCTGGGAGGAGGCTGGGTGGAGGAGGCTGGGAGGAGGCTGGGAGGAGGAGGCTGGGAGGAGGGTGGGAGGAGGCTGCTGGGGCGCGGCTGGGAGGAGGCTGCTGGGGGGCGGCGGCTGGGAGGAGGCTGGGAGGAGGCTGCTGGGGGGCGGCGGCTGGGAGGAGGCTGGGAGGAGGCTGCTGGGGGGCGGCGGCTGGGAGGAGGCTGCTGGGGGGCGGCGGCTGGGAGGAGGCTGCTGGGGGGCGGCGGCTGGGAGGAGGCTGGATGGCGGGAGGCTGGGTGGCGGCGGCTGGGGGGCGGCTGGGAGGAGGAGGCTAGGAGGAGGCTGGGAGGATGAGGCTAGGAGGAGGCTGGGAGGCGGCGGCTGGGAGGAGGCTGGGAGGAGGTGGCTGGGAGGAGGAGGCGGCTGTAGGAGGAGGCTGGGAGGAGGTGGCTGGGAGGAGGAGGCGGCTGTAGGAGGAGGCTGGGAGGAGGTGGCTGGGAGGCGGCTGGGAGGAGGTGGCTGGGAGGCGGCTGGGAGGAGGTGGCTGGGAGGCGGCTGGGAGGAGGCGGCTGGGGGGCGGAGGCGGCGGCTGGGAGGAGGAGGAGGAGGCTGGGGGTGGCTGGGAGGAGGGTGGGTGGCGGCGGCTGGGAGGAGGAGGCTGGGAGGCGGCTGGGAGGAGGTGGCTGGGAGGCGGCTGGGAGGAGGCGGCTGGGGGGCGGAGGCGGCGGCTGGGAGGAGGAGGAGGAGGCTGGGGGTGGCTGGGAGGAGGGTGGGTGGCGGCGGCTGGGAGGAGGAGGCTGGGAGGCGGCTGGGAGGAGGTGGCTGGGAGGCGGCTGGGAGGAGGCGGCTGGGGGGCGGAGGCGGCGGCTGGGAGGAGGAGGAGGAGGAGGCTGGGGGTGGCTGGGAGGAGGGTGGGTGGCGGCGGCTGGGAGGAGGAGGCTGGGAGGAGAGTGGGAGGTGGCGGCTGGGAGGAGGAGGCTGGGAGGAGGAGGCTGGGAGGAGAGTGGGAGGTGGCGGCTGGGAGGAGGAGGCTGGGAGGTGGCGGCTGGGACGAGGAGGCGGCTGGGAGGAGGAGGCTGGGAGGCGGCTGGGAGGAGGTGGCTGGGTGGAGGCTGGGAGGAGGCCTGGAGGTGGCTGGGTGGAGGCTGGGTGGAGGCTGGGAGGAGGTGGCTGGGTGGAGGCTGGGAGGAGGCTGGGAGGAGGTGGCTGGGTGGAGGCTGGGAGGAGGCCTGGTGGAGGCTGGGAGGAGGCCTGGAGGTGGCTGGGTGGAGGCTGGGAGGAGGTGGCTGGGTGGAGGCTGGGAGGAGGCCTGGTGGAGGCTGGGAGGAGGCCTGGAGGTGGCTGGGAGGAGGAGGCTGGGTGGAGGCTGGGAGGAGGTGGCTGGGTGGAGGCTGGGAGGAGGCTGGGAGGAGGTGGCTGGGTGGAGGCTGGGAGGAGGCCTGGAGGTGGCTGGGTGGAGGCTGGGAGGAGGCTGGGAGGAGGAGGCTGGGTGGAGGCTGGGTGGAGGCTGGGAGGAGGTGGCTGGGTGGAGGCTGGGAGGAGGCTGGGAGGAGGTGGCTGGGTGGAGGCTGGGAGGAGGCTGGGAGGAGGTGGCTGGGTGGAGGCTGGGAGGTGGCTGGGAGGAGGAGGCTGGGAGGCGGCCTTGTTTTGGGACCTGGCGAGTGATGTGACTTGAGACCGTCTCGAGGGGCGGGTGGAGTTGCATCACCGCAGGACTCGTGTTTGTTGTAGTTTTTCACTGTTATTTTTAGATCGGTGTTATTTACTTGACTCCTGGGAGTAATTTGGTTACTTTTGAAGCGTTTTCAAGCCGAGTACAGATGTCATGAGCTCAGACCTCATTCGACAAGTCAACAAGGGGAAGCTGTTCATCGCCTCACAGCTTTGACTGCTTCTGATGAAGAAACTGGGGCTGCACCATTATGGCCAAAGATTACTCTGATCAATATT